>JAOUQU010115993.1:0-15562 GCA_028566735.1 Ammoglanis amapaensis
CACACACACACACACACACACACACACACACACACACACACACACACACACACACACACACTCACACACTCACACACTTTGGCTAGTTCGTGGACATAAGAGCACTCAAAGGAAACCCAGACAGACTCAGAAAAAACATGCAAAAAGGATAGAAAGCAATATTTGAGGTGTAACGCTTGGTTCACATAAACTGGCGGAAACGTGTGTGAGATTCTAAAAGAAACCCTATCTGTATTTGTTTGCAAAGAATACTCTTATATGGTGCCATCTTCTTGAAACATGAATCTTTCATAAATTATATGCTTTAGAACAAAGATATAAAGTATATATATATATATATAGTAAATAAACAATTAATTACAATTAAATTCTAATTGAAAATAAAGTAAATGCACTATAAATGCAGCATCATAATTTTGAAAAAATCCTGATTGAATAAAATTCCAAAATTCCAGACAAATTAAGTTAATGAAACGATTCCACAGTGAAACTTTTACTTCCCTGCACAATCAGTGATGCTGTGATGCTGAATGCTCTGATTGTCTTCCACTTCCTCTTCCAGTAAGTAAAGATGAATCAAAGTCCTACAACACCTAACAAATTCCCCTTCCATCCTAATATAAGAGCAGCTACTGCAAGCATGGAGCAGCACACAACCACCACACCTCCAACAGCACTAAAACATCATCGCACAAAGCGGTAAGACTTCATATGTCAGTCCTTTTGTTATGTTATTTTTTTTTACTTATTTTAGTTCAAATTTAGTGAGTAAGCAATGTGTGTGTAATATTCTGTATTTATATTGATATTTGCAATTTTAATCAAGATTATATTATGATTCTAGCTTTGCTTCATATAATAATAGTATTATACGTTATTATAAATTTTCATCAGCAATATTGTTTTAGTTCGTAATAATACCAACAATTTGTTTGTTTTTCGCCATTTTGCAAAAAAGGAAGGCAATAGCATTGTTGCATATTGTTAAAATATATTTTTATAAAACATATGCACAAATTATTATTCAAATACATGATATGTTATTTATATGATAACATATAATAATGGAAGAAAGCAGTATGAATTTGCATGTTCTCACAATGTCTGCAAGGATTCTTTTTCGGATACTTCGGTTACCTCTAACAAGCCAAAGTCATGCCGTGAGGTTTATTGAATGGAACAGGAAATTGTCCTGTGTGTGTGTCTGCGTGCGTGCGTTTCTACCTTGCAACAGACTTGCGATCTGTTCGGGTGTTTAGTGTATTCGCCCTGTGTATCCCTAAAAAGGTTTACATAAGTGCTGGTAAAATTAGAATATTGATGAAAAGTATGGGGACACTTTATATATCGGTACATGTATATAAACAGTGTAGAAGTTTTTTTCATGATTAATTGTATTTTCTATTTGTCAGGTCCAACTCTGTAAGGAATCATGAATATGTCCTGGTTTACATGCATTGTGCTTGCTTGTGCCATGTTGGCCGGGCTGTGGGGCACTGCTGTTGGGCACAAACTTCACATGGGTTCCTGTACGCTGACGGTTCACACTCATGAGCTCAGGCATCATTTTCATCAGATTCGCCACAATATGGTGAGCACCCTCACATCATGTGTGACTTTATATTCATCATATTTATATGCGACTCATTTCAAAGAAATACAGGCTGATTCTTTATTTTCATTGTTAAGAATGAGCTGCTAGTAAATACGTTTAACAATTTGTTAAAACTTGTGTGCATCGCTAATATGAAGAATAACTAGGACAGTAGTAGCTTAATGGGTAGAACTATGGCTTAGCAATTGAATGGTTGTGGATTTGAATCCCTGCTCTGCAGATCTCCTTGGTGAGGTACAATGACTATTAGATTCCAGTATTTATTTAATTTTAGATACAATAACTAATTTCAAGACAATAGCTGGCATGCCGTGTGACCAGGAAAATATATCATCCATCCATTATCTAGTTCTACCAACGTTTACTTAATCCTGTTTAGGGTCACAGTGGAACACACACTACACACGGCGAATACACCAATCACTTGAACAGGTCGTCAATCAGGCTACACACACACACACACCTACGAAGGTTCAGTATCTCCAATTAACATGACTGAATGTCTTGGACTGCGTGAGGAACCTGGAGTACATGAAAGAACATGTTAACTCCACACAGAAAGCCCCAGCTCGCCTTACCTGGGAATCAAACCCGGGACTTCTTGCTGTGAAGAAACGGTGATAACAACTAAGCCATCATTAATGCCGCCTCCATTTCTGTCACATATTGTATAGAATATAACCAAATTTGACCTAATATCATGCACTATATTTTTTATCTGTAAAACAATACAGTATTCCCTGTGATGTATAGTATACCATCTGATGTTAACTAGTTTTGGGCTAATAAATTCTAAACATCATAATAATTCAGTATATAATGGTATGAATTGAAGTATTGATATCGTTCACAGCTCACACAGGACAACCACAAAGGAGTGCGACTGCTCAGAGGCGACATGATGAAGAACTTGCAGGTGAGTTTCATGTTTCTTTTTCAACCTTATACTAAGTTCTGGTTGGCTAGCACTGTCACGTCACTGTAAGAAGGTCCTGGGTTTGATGCCCAGATTGGGCTCTATGGGTCCTTTTAGTATGCAGTTCTCTCCTCATCACTACGTCGACTCTATGTGTGTGATTTCCTCACACAGTCCATGGGGCTTGTGATGAGAAGGTTGCCGGTTCCATTTCTAGAGTCGACTGCTGCCCACTAGTTTGTGTGTGTAAATGTGTGTTTCACTGCACGGATTGGGTTAAATGTGGAGGGTTAATTTCTCTGTGTGTAAAAGCACAGTGGTGAAAACGTAGATTCTAGATTCTACTAACAATACTTTTATTCTTTTTTTTCAAGGCTTCAGAGAGCTGCTGCTTCCTGAGGCAGCTCCTCCACTTCTATCTTGAGAAGGTCTTCAGTGGCTACACGAACAGCCAGTCCCTCCACCGCAGGACCACAAGCGTCCTGGCCAACTCTTTTCTCAGCATGACCAAGGACTTACGAGCATGTGTACGAATTATTCATTTTATTTCCCACTTAAATCAACACATAACCTTCACCTATCAGATTCAAATACACATATAAATAAAATAGAATGTATTGATTATTACCCATATCCACATATTCATATGTGGATATGTCAGAGGTCAGAGCGTTATAATGGTCAGATATTGTACCGTGCCCCCTGGAGCAGACGGGTCTCGCTCAAGACCAGCAATGGTTGTGTAGCACAGCTTGGATTTGAACCTCCAAACTTTTGGTTGACAGCCTGGTTGAGAGCTCTACCCATCTGGCTTCACTGTCCCTGTGAATTATGTAGTATAGTATAGTATATATACATATAGTATATAAGCAGTAGTACTAATACAAATACTTGTAGTAATTTTTGTCTTATTTCAATACAGCATGCTCAGACGCACTGCCAGTGCAGCGGGGAAACCAACAACATGTTTGGTGCCATTCAAGCAGTCTACGACAAGGTAATTAATCACACTTATGAATAATGAGCGCTGATTGCAGATCGGTTCTTACTGACACAGTTCACATTCTTACCCACATTGTTTTGCGAGGAGAGGCTAGTTTATTTACTTTTATTCTATTCAATTTGAAATGACCATATGATCTACTGTGCGAACTACTACACGTCATAACAAATGCACAGTAACATTCATAAATTATGCTTCCACGTGCTCAAATGACGGCAATGCCTAGCTGACCTACATTTTTTCAGATTTGACTCTCAGGGAGGTAAAAAGTCAAGGTCGGTTAGTGGCAGCAAGAACAATAGGAACATGTGCAAAATATTTGGGTGTGTGTTACATAAGCAGATCTTTAATCCTGGAATGTATGAATCAAATAACACTTATTTGTTGATAGCGTGAACATAACACTAATCATGCTGAGCAGACAGTAATAATCACAGTCAATCAACAAACATTGAGAGCTCAGAGCCCACTTTGGGGCCCTTGAGCAAGGTTCTAAAATTCTATTTAATTCTATATAATACTATTCTATTCGATACATTGTTCCATATGGGGGCAGCACTGTGGTTTAGATGGTTAGCAGTGTCGTCTTACTGCAAGAAATCCCTGGTTCGATTCCCGAGTAAGGGCTTTCTGTGCATGCTTTCCCCATGTCCAAAAACATGCAGTTAGGTCAATTGGAAATATTGAAATTGTCTTTTCTAACTTTTTGTGTTTGTATAACAAACCCAAAATATTATGAAAATCAATTAAATTATTTAATTAACATTAATAATTAATTACACAAAGGAAAAATGATATCAGATTGTTATCACTACCAATGCTCAATATGCTTAATTTGCAGTGTGATGTACATAAACTGTTATTCGAACCAGCCATGTAAACCAATGTAATGTAAACCAATATAATGTAATGCTAAAGCTAACAAGACATTTTATAAATTGTAAATTGTTTGTGTGTGTATTTTGAACAGCTGGAGATTGGGGCAGCATCTGTCAAGGCCATTGCAGAGCTGGACTCACTGCTGGAGTGGCTTGAAAGCTTTCACACCAAGAAAGGCAACAAATCGCATCACACCAACCATCACGGTGATGATTCAAAACGATGATCATCATATAATCCACTGAATTATAGGGATGAATGTATTTATTGTGGACAAAACTCTATTATATTTTGTATTTGTATATTCTTTAGAAATGATTACAGGTTGTGATGTCATGGACATTGTTTACATTCCTAAAACTTGTTAAACCTGAATTGTACTTTCCTAAAAATGATTGTCGTAGCCGAGCTATTTTTTTTACACTTATATAATATTATTATGTACTTAAGGTTCATTACATTAATTGTGATGTTATGTCAGAAAAATAATGCCTATGGCTTTTTAATTTATGTGTATGTACAGTAAATGCATGACAAAAGGTTGTGCTCCATTGTAGACCTTTGAGGTCACGTCCTTGTATTTTAAATTATTTTCAATTCAACTTTACACATTAATAAAAGAAAAATAAAGATACCTTGTGTGGGGTACTGTTTTGTTTTGTGGTGACATCCAGCAGGGTTTAGGAGTAACGACCATAAACCATAGCAGGACTATAAAACATATGGACTATACTTATTGAATGTAATACATTGTTTTATTAGAAATAGTTGGATTAGAACAAGCACTATGATTTACAGAATATTATTATTTTTTTGTTATTGCAAAGCTTGGGCAACAAAAATGTGTATGTACATAAAAATTAAAATACATTTTTATTTTAGTAAATTCATATGATATAATGCACATTTTAGGGATATAATGCACCTAGACTGGCATGTTTTCGGAAGGTGGGAGATCTTATAATCGCTATAAAACAAAAACCTAATCCAAACTCTAATGACCGTGTCTGGAAGCTGGGTTTAAACCCCAGGTTCCCCAGAGCTGTTTAATATCCACACCTCAGACCACATGCTGAACAACATGCTGCACCACTAACATGCACCAGCTGTCTTTGTAAAAATAAAATAACATATTAGTAATGTGTATTTACTGACCTCTAGTGGATATTAGCAGAACAACAAGCATTAGAGCGTTTATATCTTATTTGAAGCATCAGTAAGTATGATGGATTTAGTGTCTGATGAGAATGAGTAAGTTCTTCACTACTACCCTTTAGTGTGTGTTTATTAGTGTGTGTAAATTAGTTTTTCACTGCAAAGAATTCATAAACAGAGTGGTGAGAAGTATAAATTCTAAAAATATAAATAAACCGTACATCACATTGGCTAGTCCTTGTTAAAGCAGGTTGATATTTTGTGCCGTAGACACGGCAGCACAGCTTTATTTTACCAAAATTATATATAAATGTGTGTGTCTGTACTGAATTCGAATAAAAAATATTGACAAAGTATTGATAAAACTTTGAATCCAGATCTGGACTTACTATGTCTAGGTAATAAGTCATACGCATCTCTGGCAGACTTAGTTTGATTGTTGTTCTTCCCAGGCAGTTAAATTTTCATCTCATCATCTCAGCAGACTGGAAAATCTTTTTCATTATGATACCTTACTTACTTTGCGGTTTAGAAAACGTCTAGCATGCTATTTGAGATGATTAATAAGTTACAACAATCTTGCTAGATTTGCAAAAGAAATTACAAATATATGATTCACTATCGTTTTTGCTTTGCAAGTGATTTTGCATCTGCAAAATGGAAATGTATTGTTTTGTCAGTGAATCGACTATATAGAAAAGTGCGGTTAACGAAAAGAACATTCCAGAATTAATGTCGAAATATGTGCCATAATGTTTCAATAACAGCTTAAAACAGCTTTCTAACAAATAATCGGCGTAAATGTAATGTGCGTATTAAAGTAATAAATGTGCCGTTAGAGACGAACCTTAAATCACTCGAGATAAAAAAAAGTGTTTATAAATGTGGTGAAATGAAATGTTACAGATAAAAAAGTGATCAAAAACGCTGTACTGTATCAACTTTTTAGAATTAGTTGCAGGCCTGAAACATATTAATGTATGTTTAATAAGAAATGAACAATTAAGTAGAAAAAAACATAGAATTTCATGGAATACATACTGTATTAGGCATACTGTATTATTATATTTACTTTTTCCTGATATGAGGTCGTATATTGAGATATTTGCTGCCCACATCACCACCTCACTTGCATGCATGCGTGCGTGCACGCACGCTTACCCATATTCATTACACAAGGTACAGCTTTTTACTTTTCACACCTTTTAGCAGATTATGTGATAATGTACGCCTGACATTTCATTTCAATCTGTTACAAGTATCTTGCTTGATTTGCAAAAATCAAAAATATATGATTCACTAGAATTTGTGCTTTGCAAGTGATTTCGCTTTTGCAAAATGGAAATTAAATGTTGACTGTATATTAAATATGATATGGTTAACACAGTGATTGTTCTGAAATCAAAATATGTATCATAATGATTCAATATTTTAAAACAGCTTTCTCAAAAATAATTTATGGTGTTAGATACAATAACGAATAAATATCACTTAGCAAATGCTTTTTAACCAAAGCCAATTACAATTAAAGCGGAACACCATTTTTAAGCAACCGAGAGTTAAAAGTCTTGCTTAGGAGTCCAACAGTGGCAAATTAATGGTAGTGGGGCTTGACCTTTTTGAGCTATGGTCGAGTACTAGTAAGCAATCACTGATTTTGAACAGAACCATTAGGTTGGATTGGAACACACCGCACAGCTTCATCAGTTTCTTGTTTGGTTATGAATGATTAACCAGAGACCATTAGGGCCAAGGCTACCCAGTGTCATCCTATATTAACAGATCTGTTACCGTAGCTCAGATTCCTAAAGAAACAAATCCTGTCTTCATGTTTTGGAAAAGACACCGTTTAGTGCATTTACATTTAAGACACAATGTGAAATGTGACTTGCAACTGACAGAATCGGAATTACTCAAAAGAAACCGAGAATGTGGCATCTGTAAAGCACAGGAACACGCTGGCTACATTTCCTTTGCTAGTTATGTTGTGACTTAACAAGGAGCTCAGGGGCCCCGGTGCAAGCAATTGTTTATTATTTTATTCATACTTCATTGGATGTAAGTCTACGTTCTTTTATTTTATATTGAATTTGTAGGAATTGCAGTCGGACTGTGTTTTACAAACGGCCCAATTTAGTCATTTTTGTGAACGCATTTGTGCAATGCTAATTGAAAAAACTGTTAATCTGGCAACCTAGATTGAAAAGGATGCGGGACGACACCGGTTCTGCTGTATATCTATTAAGGTGCCAGCATAAACACAATTTAAGCTAATTGGATGAGCACAAGGACCTCTCATAGCCAGAGGCAAAAATGGATACAATACAATTTGGAACATGCGTGAAAAAACTAAAGTGGAAACATGGATTGCTTCTGCAAATTCACCATTATGCTAAATAAATGATCAATATGCATAAATAATTTAAATACATTATAGACAACGATATAAAGCTGAAGTTTTGTTCATGGCTATTTTTCCAAGCATGGAACTGTCAAGAATGGATCTGAGTGTTTTATGAACAGCGGGCCGTCCACACTTGGACATCCCTGGTCAGCTCGTGGTATGTCAGACATAAACACATTTGAACAAGTATTTAAGTTTGATGTGCATGCAAAATAAGTGTGGAGCTTTTATTTTGGAATAAAAAAACATGACATACCATTATAAAAAAATAAAAAGTGATTTACCAGGAGCAACTTATTAAAATATATAATCGACCACTTTTTACAAGGCCGAATTTTTACGAGCCGAATTATGTTTAAGTTCCTCTTTGGTTCGGTGCTCCAGCACAGTTCCGATTTGTCATGGGACTTTGTTTAGAAAAAACACCACGTCAAACATCCAAAGACCCTCAGAATGCAGGGTGGGTGCTAGAAGTGGACGGACTGGGTAAAAAATTTGGACACACCTTCTCATTAAATATTTTTTTTTTATTGATTTCATCTTTTTTTTACACTGTGCACACATACAGATTATATAAGCAGTATTTAACCAAGAAAGAGAGTCATGAGGTGCATCCCAAATTGCACACTTCAAGCACTTTGTAATACTGCATCTGATAAACCCAATAAATCTCAAAAACTAAGTATTCTGATGACGTGTGTATATATGGCAGAAAAGACCAGAAAATTGTTGGTTAAAACCCCACGACCAGCAAGTTGCCCCAGTTGTGCCCCTGAACGAGACTCTAATTGCTCAGAAAATGGCGTCCAGTTGAGACCCTAATTGCTCAGAAAATGGCGTCCAGTTGTCTTTGTAAGTCGCTTTGGATAAATGTGTCTGCTAAAGTCTGAAAATGATCATAGAAATGTATAAATCACACAATCAACAAGCAAACAAACACTTAAACAATCTGTATATGAATTCCCGATTTGCAAAACTAGAAACAATGAAGCATCTTCAACAAAACGCAAATGATGATAAAACGGAACAGGTGCTGTTGCACAATAACAGTTTCATTAGATCATAACCAAAGGAAAAGACGGAAAACTTATTACACGTGTTTGGCTGCGTGGACTTCCTCAAAAAGCTGTTCGTCTGGTATTATGGTTTTAAATGACTTAATAACATGGTTTGTACAGTATTGTCACAAAAATAGTGCCGGGGGTATTAGACATCAAAGTTAAGTGTCATGGTGTGTCATGCATTGGCAGACGTAGAGAAGACTTGTTACCACACATTTCCTCGTCGTACCCTCGGCATTTCCTGCCAAGCTGTTTTGCATGTATCATGACATGAGATGAAAAGCGAGTGACAAGGAACCAGGCTTTGGCATAATCAGAATTATTATTATTATTATTATTTTATTAACATGAATAAGAATTATAATGATAAATAAATCATTATTATATCTGTGCTTTTTAAATCTTGCTTATTCCATTGTGCATTGGGACTTTTGCAAACGTACCATCTTTTGAGGCGCACCACATGACGACGATCACGTTTCAGAAACAGGAAACAAGGTTTAATGCAGAAAACATACGGCTTTGCATGCTGCAACACATGTATGTGATTCCCCCCCCACCATTCTGAACCAGTGGCCAAGTAATGTGCCACAATGTGCACTGACACATCCGCTGAGAATGCGTCACTGGCGCTCGTTTGCTTTGACACCTCAATAACCTACATGACAGAAAAATGTCTTGTGAAACCCAAAAAACCCATGTTTCCTTTAGAGACGTGAAAGCTGCACATATGTTCTTCAATGGCCCGTAATGATCTAGTCATAATTTAACGTTTTTTCATTGTCTTAGATATTAGATTCACATTTTATATCCATGTGCCAATAAAAAGTCCAAAATACAAGCACATACCTTTAAGTAAATGCATAGACATTGCGTTACCCCCAAAACACAGAATCACATTATTTTTGCATGCACTTGTATTACCATTAATTATTTATTTATATATTTTGCTGAGCCGTTTGAGTTTCTCCCTCTTTGTGACGCTGAGGAGGGGAGGGAGGGGTGTTTAGAACTTCACTGGTGTCACCCATCACCTGGAGTCACAACAGTTGTATTAGTTGATGAAATGTAGCTGGTGTGTCCTTTGTTAACAATGCATAGCCTTCATCTAGTGGTCTTTTTGAAAAACATTTATAGTTATTACAAGTTAGAGCAGAGGCGGTAGAAAATGTAACCTGCACATAAAGAAACGGGGGCCACATTTCATGTCAATGACACTGTCCTGTTTGTTTAAGGCGTGATTTATCAGTATGAATTGGTAATTTATAATCGAGTCCCCTCTTATTACATTGTATGCACTACATTTTTGTGTGGCTTTTCTCCAGGATGAAAAAACATACCAGTAGGTGTAGTTACTGCTCTAATAGTACCAGTATGTGTGAGTGAGTGGACAAATGATTGTGTGGTGCTTTGTGATCATTATATTAACTTTTATGATTTAAAACACATTTACAAAGTTTAAATGAATTAAATTAACTTATTATAAAACTTAAAAAAACTATATTGGGCTTCTTGACCCCAAACAGTCTGACTAACAGCGTGACTTTGTGCTTGGTTAATTTTATCTCCTAATCATGTCATCCAGTTACACAAGCTACCAAACTCACCCGAAACTTCGGTGACTTCACAGAAACTGGCCTCCTTGTAAAATGAAACACACCAGTTCACTCAGAGACATCCCAAAATAATTAATGAACATATGCAAACACATAAGGGGGTGGTGAACTAATGAGTTACTGTAAATCAGAGGTGTCGATTTTATTTTAAGGAAGTTAACTTTATAATATAAAAATAGCTTAAACTATGAAGCTTGTTGCTTTATAGTAAAACTAAATAATGCTGAGACAAAAAGACAGATAGACACAAGCAGACAGACAGACAGACAGACAGACAGATAGACAGACACAGAGAAATAGCCAGCCAGACAAACAGATAAACGGAAAGATGATAAAGGAGAGCATACATGTCTGGCACAGTAGGCAGCCTGGCAACCTGATTTGGTATCTCCCTCAAGGGCACTTCAATCATGACCTGTCGACTCCGGGAATCAAACCGCCAACCTTCCGATGACAACTTCAGTTCTCTAACCACCAGGACATGCCTCACCTCATGCATGTCATATAAGATTTATACTTTTCTAAGATTTCATACTGGTCTTCACTTCACCTGGATGCATTTCTTTGAACCATAAAAGGAAACTGGCACACCCAGGAGAAATAAATACATGGTAAGAACATGCAAAGTTCAGAAAGAAAGGACCAGAATGGGCAGACCTGGGTATCAAACCCAGGACCTTCTTATTTGAATGTATTTTTATTTACGCATAACATTTTTACTATTTGTTAAGTTAGCATATTATATTAAAATTATATAAAATTATTATAGGTGATTTGAAATGAATTAGCTGTATTGATGCAAAATGTTTTGGAATGCTAAAGTATAGTCTTAACGGATAAAATTGTAGACCAGCTCAAAAGAAAAAGAAAATACCTTATAATGAAAGGACATTTGGTCAACATCCTCAGTTGTTGTCTAACAGACTAAAAATAGATTCAACGTTCATAAGATTCTGCTATAAATGGCAAATTTACACACTACAACCAGCCGAGTAAACTCCTTTAAATAATAGTTTTTAGTACATTTGAGCATCTGGCCAAATTTCCATTTAGGATGTACCGTGGGAGTAACGTTTTTCCCCGAAAAGGCCCGTGACCCGAATGCAATCGATCAAATATTGCCTGCTACATATTTTCGAGATTTAATTGCTCTCAGTTAAAAATAATATCAATAAAATCATGCAACTATACAACTCTGCAAGGACCAGAATGAATAAAAACAAGACGGTTTAAAAATCATTAGTTTGCATTATTTGAATATTTGAAATTTGAAAATATTTGAATTTGCCAGATCACTGTAAGTTTCAAATGCTAAAATAATATTTGCATAAAAGTCTGACCTAACTACTCATATAGCATAGGAAATTTCATATTTCATAGGGGGAAAAAAGATCATGAATTGTGAGGTTTTTATTTATTTATATTTTTGAATTTAAGACGAAGCAACAGACATAAGACATTATTTGTGGGTATAATCGTGGCAGATTTTGAGATGGGAGTGGATTTACTTTCTAAATATTTACAATAATCATGTTAAATGTATGATAGTAATCATAATAAATCTGAAATCAAAAATAAAGAGTACTATACATTTTCAGTATTTATTACTACTACGTAGTAATAAATTACTAATTACTAATAGTAATTACTACTACTACTACTGCAAATCGCTCATCGTCGTCATCATCATCATGCATTTATAAAGCAGATATTTTGCTGCGTTTCACTGTTGTAATCTGTGATGGGGACGATGGGGCAGTGTTGGCTTAGTAATTTATTATTTATTGTTTTGTTTTTTTACATTTCAGGGAAAGCTGAGCTTCAGTCGCTACTGGATTGGCTGCATGACAGACGACAGAAAACAAGCTCACCATATTCAAACTCACCATATTCAAACCATATACGAGTTCCGCATATGAACTCGTGCAGGTGAATGGATTCAGTCTCTACTGCACATGTGTAGGAGTGAACTTCAAGAAGAAAGTGCAGGAAGGGGAGGTGGATTTGACTACAATTGGGAGAGACTTTGTATGGCAATTTTGTGTGTGTGTGTGTGTTGGTCATGGGTCCCAAAAATTGGCAGCAAGTACAAAAGATATGGTATTTTTTAAAAACGAATATTTAGACCAAACGTAGTGAAATGAATGCAATTGGCTAAAGAAACAGAAGTAATTTAAACCAAAAACTCTTTTTAATATTGGTGTCTTCTATTACTGTATAAACTACTGACGTACAGCAGTGCTTAAGCATCATCCAATTCTAACCAGTCGCTCCAATACAGTCATTCGTTTGCTTATGCTTCGTCATGGACACGTTGCTTCCCACATGTTGAACTCACGGAATAGTTTGTATTCCGTGCGATTTTATTAATTTTGTAAGAACTTCAATATCGCTCATCATTGTCGGTCAGCCAGGTGACATAAACATGGCACTGACGTGCCTTCTGGAAAGCTTGAAATAGTCAAGGTGATAAACCTGAACAGAAATGACACCATGGTGTCTTGGATTGTGTCAGACTAAATAGACGTTTCCTTGCTCTGCGGATGTCGTACAAGTCATTGATTTGATCAAGCGATACGCCATGACTCAAAGGTAAATGTTGTGAATGAATGGATTCTGGTAAACAACAGGATGAATGGCATTGATAAACATGACCTGTTTAGAGATACTGAGTATGAACTCTACCTCAAACATCCACTACTTCTCATGAATGGCTTCTAGTAGATTAGTTAAGTTGATTCAGAAATTGTTATATTATTCTATTACACTTTGTTAAATAAAGATATCTCAATTGAATGTTTGTGTTTTAAATAAGAAAGATTTGCACCAAGTTGGGATTTACACTACATGGTCAGAGTATAATAAGAGCTTGTTTGGAAATCCCGCTCTATAACCACACTTATTAGTGAGCAGAGTACACAGTCTGTAGTTTTTGGACTTATCAGGACATTAATGATTAGCAAAATTAACATTGTAATTCATCCCAAACGGGTTAAATGTGGTTAAGTGAAACATGAGCATGGCCCTCACTTCATCACAATGCAGCGATATAGAAACTGCTTAAAAAAGGACCCCGACCAGTAAAAAGTGAAACAAGCATATGAGAAATTATGACTTAGTGGTTAAGATACTAAGCTAAAGTCTAGACATCACTGGTTCAAGGCCCACTATTACCAAGTTGATGTTGTTCTCCTGAGCAGCGATTTAAAATTCAATTGCTCCAAAAATAGTGTTTTATTATAATTGTATGTCACTTGTAATTGTAAATGAAGTAGGAGAAAAAATGTTTATTTGCCTAGTGAGTATCTTACCGTGACGCTAAACTCTAAATAATGGATGGGTATACAATATATTTTTTCTGACAAACTCTTCTTAAGGGGAATGAAGTCCCATCACTGGACCTAATTAGGGTCTAAAAGAATTAAGATCCTTAGGAGATTTGAGCCAAAGTTTCTATACACTGATGATTGAATACCTTTTCATTTAACCCGATTCGTGGACATTTACACACAGTAGTGAACAAACACTATGGGGCAGCAGTGAGCATACATTCTTGCAAAACCGACAGTTAGGGAGTTTGGTAACTTGATCAAGGTCACTCATGAAATGACGACTCTCTGAATCAAACTGGCAACCATCCCATCACCAGCACAGGCCAAGACCGCCCATAAATGTTAGATTACCTGCTCACACAAGCCTATCATCATAATGTGCAGTGGTTTAGGCTACCACACACACACACACACACATACACACATAGGCAGGTGCCTCTGTATTAGTGATTTAGGGAAATGGTAATATTTCAGAATACACAAACATTCTTGTGAATTGTGTGCCACTATCTTTGTGGTTGCATTTGGGGAAAGAACCCTCCATTGTTTCAAAATGACGAAGGTAATAAGCAAAATCATCTCCATAAAGAAATGACTTAAGAAATTGACTTACCTGTACCAAACCCTAACCTCCATTTTATTTAGAAACTCTTACTCACTTTCTTAATCACTTATCCAATCAGGGTTAATCAATCGTGGGAGCTTTAACCTATAGTAGCGTTGTAATTTTTGAAAGGCACATAATGACATGCTGATCGAAAGCAATTCACTGACGTGGAATTACTTGCCAACTCCATTCAGAAAAGACTCTCCTGTATCACCTGGGTATCAGACCATGGACTCTGGACCATCTTGCGGATGCTAGTTGCTCTGCCAGTCGACTACGATGGAGAGAGACGAGGGGTTTTTCGGGGTTAGAGGGTGGCCGGCTTGCCAGTGTGACAAGATTCTGTATATTCATCTTTTCTTCTGCAGTCTGATGACAGTTAGCACAGTCTTGCGATTAATGGAATTGTCCTACGACAAAAATATCTACCTAACCAACTTTTCTAGTTTCTCAGTTAGAAAGAATTTAAAAGATGGTAAATCAGGCATTAATAAGACATTTGAAAGAACGTACCACTTTATGTATCACAATGCTGCAGAGACCTAAGAATAGCAATAAACGTAAAGGACAAACATTCATGTTTTGAAACTCTGGCGTGAAAGATAAAGCTAAATCGGTTATCCACAGCGATACTTTACTGTAAACAAAACCAAAAGAAGTATCTGAAGTCATCTGAGGATTACACTTTAAATCTGAAAAAAGAAATTGTTTACATCATGGGTCTGGTTACCACAGTATTTAGCTCTCAGCGCTGCTGGGGTTAACCCCAGCGATTCTCGCTGTATCATTCGATCATGGAACAGCAACATCTTCACACTTAGCCTGTTTACATCAAGACGCTCCACCCATCACTTTATTGTAAACCTAAAGGCACTTAAAAGAATTACTACTGATGTCCAGGTGTGAACTCACAATTTATTTAAATATAAGACAACATATTACTAACTATTGACTAATCTATCTATATGAGATAT
>JAOUQU010116417.1:0-15555 GCA_028566735.1 Ammoglanis amapaensis
CCTCCCTCCCCCCCTCCCTCTCTCTCTCTCTCTATCTATCTATCTCCCTATCTACCTACCTACCTACCCCCCCCCTCTCTCTCTCTATCTTTGCATGTTTTGGACTGTGGGAGAAAACTGGATCACTCCATGCTGCCCCTAACAAAAGAATAACAATAATACATTCATAGTATTATTATTAAGCAAGAATTCCCATTTAGATTCCAGGTAAGTAATCTGGGAATTTTTGTGTCATTTGCATGTCCCCCCTAGTCTCTGTGTGAGTTCTGAATACTTTGGTTTCCTCCTACAGTCTAAAGACATGCATTCAGGTCAACTGGAGATACGGAAGTTATCTTGTGTGCATTTTTCTCTGTACCTTAAAAAAGACGGGTGACCTGTTTATTAGGTATTTAGTATATTCGCCAAGTGTGTGTCCCACTGTGACCCTAAGTAGGAGTACACGGTGGTAAAAATAGATGATGAATGAATGAATGTATAAGCAGAGCGTTTAATTGGTTATATGTTAGACGAAAGCATATTAGGAACTAGAGGAGGAACTGGACACTTTGTGGTGCATTACACAGCTGGCATTCGAATATGAATCATACATTTGGAAAATGAAAAATGACATTAAATGAAAAGTGACATTAAAGACAAAGACAGATGACATTTCTAAAAGTGTTATTTCTAGCCACGTGTCAAGCAATAATGGATCACTTCTTTATAGAAGCAGAAAAAGACATTTCCTTCTGCTGAGATAAAAGTTGTGCCATTTAATAGGCTGCTGGCCTCTGAGATCTGAGCTCAGTTCATCAATTCAAGAAAACAAATACATCTTGTTGTTCTGGGCTATTTTATGTTCATCGCACCAAACCATTAAATCATACAAGTTGGAATAAACCAAACCGCTGTGACTGAGAAATATGCTTACAAATGAACTTAGCCTTGTATTTGTTTTGATTGTCCAAGTCATTTCCTACCTCACAGAACATGACAGGTTATGAATGTGTGAGCGTGTTTTGGCATTAGATATTATTCTCATGCCCTGTATACAGCCAGACCCACCACGAACATGATCTGCATGGATGGTACAAATGAATTCATGAATAAACAAATCTTCAATCGTTTGGGTTGTTGGAATGAAGCGGTCGGTGGGAATATTTAGATATTGCTCAAGCTTCCTAATGAAACATAGTAAAAGAGAATAGAAAAATAGCATTTGCGCTTGATCCGGTATAACAGGACAAAACAAATAGAAACCTTGAATTGCACATGGAATAGTTGTCAAGTATAAATAATATTGAATTTTATTGCCTATTATTTATGCATTTCTTTCTTTTTCCAGTATAGTATAAAAAGACAGTTGTCGTTCACTACTCGGACCCAGATCACATACAAATATTTTATATTTGCTCGAGACACAAGTCTTATTTGTCCATCTGGTCAGTCTCTTGCACGGAGAGACATGCACCCTTACCGACCTTCCTCCATTTCTCTATAATCACCTGTATAGTCACGACTATTTAGTCCTTATACAGAGTTAAAGACCACAACGCTTTAAATCTAGTCTTTCCTCACCCTTGAAGTAGTGTACAATTATGCCAGCTATGGGCACCAAGATGACCATCAGCAGAGCTACGATTCAAACTCAAGATCTCAAAGCTGAGATTGAAATGGAGCCACAGTACCAGTCAAAAACTTTGGACACACCCTATAATTTATTATACTGTACCTCCGGGCTATGTACGAGTTACTTGACCAAAACCCTGTGACCTGTGTCAGATGATCTGGCCTCTATAATCACCTGTCCTAAACCGAGTTGAGATCGTTTGGAATGACTATGAAGGCAAATTGGTCAACCAGTGATCAGCACCTCTGGGAATTTCCGATACGAGTGGCCAATGGCACAGCTAAGCTCAGTTATCAAAGTGTGTCTATTTTGAAGAAATATTCTGGTGTTTTATTTACTACATAAGTCCACTGTACTTTCTGAGACACCCAATATATGAACATACACTATATCATCCAATGCATGTAAAACGTCAGCAGATATTTGTTGTCTCTCAGTCCTCACTGTTTTGAGAGGTATAATCACACAACTTGAGCGTGGACGTGAAACATATGTCTACTCATGATGGATTGGACAGCGAGGCACTGTTTTTAATTCATTCCGAAGCAGATTTATATGTGCCATGCTCTGTGTTGGCCAGTGGGGCTCCGCTAGATGAGTTTTTTCAAGCAACCGAAATGACATTCATGATTCCAGTCAACAAGCACAATGAATCTTACCCGTTCTGCTGTACTTTGCACAATATGATCCCACTGTGGTTTTTTAGCAAGATGTATCAAACAGCCTTCACACGTTTTCACTGTGACCCCTTTTTTTTGTTAATCCAGACCTACATGACCCCTGTGTAATCGTTGTGCCATGATTATGGTGTTTTCCTTGTCCATAGAGTGACCCTGACCAGAATACATCAGTAGATAAGATTACACTTACATTTAAACACTATTTAAACATACGTAGCAAGCTTTATCATTATAATTACTAGCTAATGCACTCTATTAGCCACTAAATTTAACTCGCCCATTAGTCTTCCTTCGTTCCTTCGGACACTCCACAGTTTTGTGACAAAATAGTCCGGTTCTCGTTTTGTGATGCAGATTGACCAGATTATGAATGGGATCATTAAAGTGGCAGCGCAGGTACAACATTTTTGAGACCAACTGAAATTGGCAGTAATCAATTTAACTGAAAAAAGGAAGTTTTATCTAGTTAGAATACCGGAATAGTAAGAAAAAGGTTAGGCTTAACTTAACCTTAATCCCCAAATCATGATCAGTGATTATTGTAAGTCACTTGGGCTGCTCATGAGAATGTAAATTTAAACAAATGTTGAGAATGGAACCACTAAACGGGTGAGAAAGGCTAAATAGGAGGTTTATAAATCTGCTGAGGGAAAAGATGCAGGTGGTTGGTGTTACAGAGGAGGATGTTTAAGACAAGACTGCGCAGCATAGAGACAAATGATCACTGTGGCAACTCCTTAGAGGAACCCGATTCTGCCAGTATTGGGCTCTGTGTACTCCAGAGGTGGCTGATTGTCATTAAAACTGATTTTACTGTATCTGGCAACGTAGATGCTAAATAGACGCATTCTTCTTTAAATGAAAGTGATGCTTAGCTGATGAAGGTACTTGCTGAAAAATTAACTCTCATCTGATCTGAGTATGAATCCATCCTTATAGATCATGTACATCCTGAGGCATATGGGATCATCTAGTAAGACGATGCAACCAATCACATGGCTTGGAATAATTGGAAGACCTTGATCAGGACTTCCAAATTTGACCTGGTCATCTATTAACCCTAAATTGGAACCCATTCCAGCAATAGGGTGGGTGGATTGACGACATGCAACGATCATGCTTTTTGCATACTCCATCACACACCCACCAGCAGCTATGAAATGCATTACAGTCAGCAAGGCTCCAGATCCATTTTGTGTAGAATTCTGTTTTCATCACTGTGAATTTTAGACATTCATACACACGAGTGAACAGACACTAGGAGGCAGAAGTGGGCAGCTTTATCCCTGGCACCCAGGGGAGCAGGTTAAGCTAGGTTTGGTGTTCAGGGTCACTTCAGTTGTGACTTGTCAACTCTGGGAATCATACCAGCAACCTTATGATCACACGGAAATGGGCCATGAGAGCCTCGTATAAGACACCCAACATCTGGCTGATGTCCGTACTGCACACTGTGGCTACTCTGGATATTAGCTCGTGGTCATAATAATATAACTTAATAGTTTAGATTTCTGAAACGACCCTGAAACGAACATCGTTCCAATATTAGATTAGAAACATCAGATAGTTCAGGATCAGTCTTCAGGTAATTTGACATGCTTGATAGATCAAAGCAGATTAATATGTTCAGATCTGTTTTGGATGGGTGCGTCTTGAACATGACCTTCACATTATAGCACAGTGAAGTCTAAGCGCAAACTTAATGCACATTTTGTGGCAGGTTCAGTCCTGACAGAGTAAATCATGTTTTATTCATGCAGGGCTGAGTTTCTGTCTCCCCTTTAGCACCAGTCTGTCCATTACAACCTGCAGTTCCTGTCTTATTACCAAAAAAAAGAAGAAAAATGCTCGCCTTGTGTGTCTACATTTATGTGGATGAATTTATGTGTAGCCGTGAAGGTAATCACGCATACAGTAGGCCATTTTGCTCAATGGCTGGAAGGAGCGAGGTCACAAATCTCCTATTTCAGTCACATTTGACCCCAAACATTATTCATACTTATTATATTCAACTTATTACAGTGCATCTATCCAGGTGAAACATATAAAACTAGATGTTTAAGGTGACCAAGGCCTACACTAATCTGAACAAATAAAAGCCTGTTTACTTTATTCTATTTGGTTTATTTACGGCATGACCAAGATAAATGCACGAGGTCAAACTGAATCCTTGGCAATATTTAAAAATCTGCTTCACCCGTGGTATAAATGTGCCAAGATCAGGAGTCAGATGAGTGTAGCACCCAGGTAATGCAGAGGGATTTTCCACTAGCATAACAGCACAGAGTGTCTGACCTTCCACTGGTCGGGCTGGGTGCTGCCATAGCAACGAAGATGCACAAAACAGCACATTATAGTGTAAATCCCAAACCAAGAAAGTAAAACCAGGAATGGCATCGGGTACAAAAAAACATGCGAACTAATATTTTTCTTTATCTCCATATAAATCTTTCACTTTTTACTAATAATTTCCATAAAGAGGAACAAGATGAGTATCACCTCATTTTTGGATGCTCATTTTAATGCGGGGGCAGTCGTGGCCTGGTTGTTAAAGAACTGAGCTCAAAATCGGGAGGTTGTGAGAGTCAACAGATCATGACAGGAGTGCCCTTGAGTAAGGTGCCGAAACCTTAAATGCTCCCCAGGTGCTATGACTAGGGCTGCCCATTGTACTGACCACGTGTGCTCACTGCTGCCTCATAGTCTGTGTTCACTAATGTTAAAGTAAACGTGAATTTTAATGCACTGATCACACTGCAATGCGGATCACAATCTGCTAATGCTAACGAGAGACCCTGAATAAATTTGATAACAGAGTAAGAGCATATAACTATAACATATAACTATGTATGGGTTAGCGTTTGCTTTCTGCTCATTTACGGCTTGGTTGTGGCTCCACTACTGGATGTTAACTGTGTTATTTAACTGCGCAGTTGCTAATTGCTATGCTAAATGTGACGTCTGCTGTCTAGTTGAAGCGCCAAAGGCATAGCGTCTCTCCAGACAATATTTATCTTCCAATTAGAGAGGGAATAAACAGAGCTACTTTAACAATAAATGGACCTAATCGCTGGAATTAATGTATAGCCTAAGCGCTGATTCAACCACACTGAATGACAAAAGGGGTTGAGCATCAATAACATTTTCCTTAAATTCAGCACCTAGTTAATGTAACACACACACACACACACACACACACACACACACACACACACACACACACACACACTTTTTAGATAGGTATAACCTTTTGAAAATCTTTAAAATTGTTTGGACCAGTCATTGATCCCTACAAGTCGGAAGGCTTGTTAACAAAAATGATGTTTACTACTCTTGTGGGGACATCTGGTCCTGACAAAGACACAAAAACAAACACACTTACAGACACACACACACACACACACACACACACACACACACACACACACACACACACACACACACACACTCTCACAGAACGTTATTTGCATCGACTTTCAGAATTCTCCTTTCATGACTTTACCCTGAAGTCCACTTTGTAACTCAAATCAATACATTTGAGAAAAAATCATTTATGTTCCAGCCAGCTAATCAACTTCGCTTTTGTCTGTTTGAACTTGCAGTCCGCCGCTCTCAGCAAGGACATCCCTGGTTCTGAAAAAATATCGAACACTTAGTTAAAGTTAGCAACTATATGTACAGCAATAAACAAACATTGGAATAATAGAAGGTTGGAGCAATGCGACGTCGGAATGTTTTACTGGAAAGCCAGTACAAATCTCGACATGTCTGCAGAAGGCATGGACATTCTTTCTCAAGTTAAGAAGAACCGGCAGCTGCCAGACTTTGGTGTCTTGGATCAGACTTGCCCTTCGGTGGTACAGTTTATCATCTACTTTGACCAGATGATGAAGCTGGAATCATTGCAACTCTGGCTGCCTGGTTACAGAATCAAATCAATGCCGTTCTTTCTTTAAAACAACAGCACTACCAAATGCTTCCTTCAACCTACCATGTTTCAACCATCACAATAAAAATGTTTCTACTGACAATTTGTCGGTCGGGATCACTGATTTGCAGGTGAAGTGGGTTGTATTGCTGTTCACAGCAACTCTGACACGTGCAACGCATTTAACTAAACCACTTTCACCTATTAGGGTTCCGATCAGGGTCCTTCACATATCATGATGCTTAGAAGTCCAACACTGGCAGACACTCGCAGATATGAGAGTTATGCTTGATGGAGTTTTGAAATTCTGTGTTGGTGGGCCAGAAGAATATACTGGGTACTCTTATATTCCGAAATACTAGATTGCAAACCTTTGGGCTCAATATTGTGTAACGTACATGATGTTCTTATGCCAATCCTGATACTTCTATCATAATCAATTAGAAGCTTTTATGGTCCAATAATTCGTTCAGTAAATTAACTAAGATTGATGAGACTGGGTACGAGTTAAGTCACAAAGCATCCAGAGCTTTACTCAAGAGTCTTAAAGTGGCAGCTTGTCTGGTGATCAATAGTCTTGGCATCTTAAGTACTGAGTCACTGACGTGTTTCTCAAACAAGGTGCTTCACCAAGCATCAGATGAACCGTGCCTTCACTACACCAGGCGATTCTGAACTATTGAATCAGAGCAGAATGTGCTTCAGGCATTTTCTTCAAATCAAATAAAAAATAACAGTCTATGAAAGTGGTTGTAAAAATAATGCTGACACTGCTCAATTACCATTTCTTGGCATGCGCCGATTACCATAAATGGACACTGCGAGTAATTATTATACCAAGAAGTAAAGTTCGATTTAACCCTCATGCAGTATTCACAGAGCGCAGCATTTCCTGTTGATTCAGACCATCTCTATTGCTATTAAAGCAATACAACTTTTCATTAAATTACAGTAACGCATAAAGCAAAAAAAAACAAAAAAACATAACATTAATCTTCAAGAGAAAGCAATTCAAACAGGCTTTACAGGCATAAATCTGCAAATTTATTACATATGCTGCACAGCAGCAGTGTAAATACGATGATGAGGAAAAAAAAGCCGGACTAAAACTAATTATTTGCTTCATATCATGACAGCGCAGAGACCTTTAGGTGCTCCTAATAAAAAATGCAGCAGGCAGAGTCCATGTAGAGGCATCATGGCACTTTACAACTGCATATCCAGTGCTTAGTGCTTAGAGACTTCATAAGGTTGCCAGTTCTATTTCTAGAACCGACCGTTTACGACGAAGTGCCCTTGAGCAAGGTACCCAACCGCTAACAGCTCCCCCCAGGTGCTTAGGCTAGAGCTGCCCAACGGTCTGGGCACATGTGCTCACTACTGCTCTCTAGTGTTTGTTCACTAGTCTGTAAACGTGTGTTTCATTGCACAGATTGGGTTAAATGCAGAAAATTATTACGTTCCTCTGTATGTTAAAAGGCACAATGAGGTAAAAACAAGGATTTCTCGAGGATTGCTTTTGAAGAAAAGGTCATAGGTCAAACAAAAATAACCCTAAGCATTATTGTTATTGTTTGTTAATAAGATTGAATTAATTACTATTTTTGAAAGAAGATTTAAAAATGATCTTATCTGAGAAATACGATAAATATCTTAGTTTCCATTTATTTCTATGCCACTGCCTGATACTTAATTAACCATCATACTGATAATACTGATAACCAGCCTCAAAAGGGTTGCCAGATTGCAAGAGTCATTTCCACCGAGTCTGTAACAAAAATCCAGTGATTTTTCAGGTTTTTTTTCAGTAGACTAGTAATCTGAAGGTCAACAGTTTAAGTCTACTGCCTAATTGTCTTTGTTGGGTCTCTGAGTTTAGACTCTTAACCTATTGTTGCTTAAAAAACACGATTTTCAGTTTCATTAGGATAAAAGCATCTGCTAAATGCAAAATTTAAACACTGTAAATGTAAAATGGTGGATAACCACCTAATCTGGCCTTTCGTCATCATAGGTAGCTTGATCAGTGTTGAATAGAGATCCAAAGTGGTCTCTCCTTCTTCTCCACTATCTTATATAAAATGTGTCTTCAGATAATATTTTACAGCTCATATTACTGGCAGTTATAACTCTGTGGAAAGAAGAAAACATTCTCAGATACTGATGAAAAAACGACAAAAGAACCTAATTGACCAGTCCTGATCTAGACGAATGTACAGTTTAGCCGGATCAATTTTGCGAATTGACTCCATAAAGGATTCAGATGATTCATTTATTCATACGTTTGGCCGTACGTTTAGTTTTATTTCTCCTTCTCACACAACAACGCCGAGAATAACAGCAATACACACACAGCTCTGATCCATCACAGAACGTCACATATTCAGTTGTTCACTCATTCAGACCTCAAAGAAAATGTACATCAACCTGCTTTTAAATGTTTTAAGAGGTGGGAAGAAACGGCAGGAAGTTCACAAGGACATGAAGAAAACGACTTTACTCTTTCATTTTCAGAAAGGCCTGGAGAAAAAGCTTCGGCATCCCACTCCATGACCGCCCCTGCCTAAAGCGGTTAAAGCAGAGCGCTAGAAATACTGACTTCCATAGCGAAGACTTTTACTCATCAAGTGCCCTATAAAGTGAAAGAGTTTGTTCCTTTGCAAATGAGGCACATGTTCTCCCAGTCTCTGTGTGGGTTTACTCAGGGTGCTCCAGTTTCCTCTCATAAATTTCAGCTTCTTATAAACTTGATGTGAATTAGAGATAATAAACTTCCCATGACTGTATGTGCGTCCTAAATCGCACGCTTGCACACTTTGAGTACAATGTTTTAATGCATTCAAAAACCACAATAAAACCCGGATGGTGCACTTCCAACCGCCAAAATATATCATGTACAATGATGCACACTACACACAATAACTGGACCCCATCATGCCTACATAACAGAAAGAAGAGGACTTTCGCTCAGTGAATGGAGCCTGTTGTAGCATAATGGTTAAAAAACAGGACAAGTAATCCAAAAGAACGATGTCTTTCAAACCTTCAAACCTCACCCCTGCCAGTTTGCTGCTGTTGGACCCTTTAGCCAGGCCCTTATTATTCATTTCTCAGACTGTACAGTAATTCAGCTTTGAATAAAGGCATCTGCTAAATGCTGAAAGGGTGGCACGGTGGTTGAGTGGTTAGGCTGTTGCCTCACAGCAAGAAGTCCCGGGTTCAATCCCCGGGTCGGGCTGTGGACTTTCTGTGTGCACGTTCTCCCCGTGCCAGCACGGGTTTCCTCCGGGTACTCCGGTTTCCTCCCACAATCCAAAAACATGATTGTAAAAATTGTCCTGCAGTTTCACAAGATCCCTGTAGCGATACGGGGTTGGAGAAAGACCTGGCAACCTACTACATAAAAAATATAATTGCTGAGTAACTCTGGGGATCAGTAGCGGTCCACAGAGTGACCCAAGAGTCGGAAACAACTGAAACGGGTAAATACATACATATGCTGAAAATGAAAATTAAATAATAATAAAAAGAAATATTACACACCATCAACAAATGAAGACAATTAGGCAGCTGTTTGAATAAATGTGAGTAGCGTTAATATAATTATTTGAAACAAAAGTAAATAAAAGCATAAAAATGCATTATATAACCAAAAGCTGTTAGATATTTTGGCGGGCGACTTAACCTGCCATGACTGTAACCAAAGATATAAAGCATGACATTAAAATCATAAACAAACAAACAAACAAAAAACTAAAACACATATTAGTTGCCAACTTTTAGTGCTCTGGAACAGCCTGGCTGACCAACAGCACTTAGTTTACCCTCCACCTCCAACAGGCAACGATTCATGGTCACAGCAGTGGTTTAACCAGGACGAACCTTCCCGTAGCTTATTGTTCAGCTTCTTTCTCCATCCCAACTTGGTGTGCCTTTAAGATTCGAATACATATTTTAATTCAATTTTTACAAAAGCTGTGCATTGCAGCACAGTGGTGCAGCCAGTAATTCGTGTGTTGCCCAGCAACAGGGTTTGATCCTGACCTCCTCTGTATGGTTTTCTCACACCTCCAAGAAGTACAGAAGGTGAATTGGCTAAACCGAATTGCTTCTGGATGTAAGTGAGTAGGTGAAAGTGTGTTCTGTAAAATTCTGATACAAGTTTGCTTCTTTATTTCCTGTCTGATTAGAAAGCCACAAGATTTATGTATGAAACTTCAAGCCCGGTCAACTTGTTTCAAGGTTCTTGTAATAAGGTGCCAGACTAAACCTTCAGGATGTTGTGATATGAAGGCTGGAAGATTGCTTTTGATGGACGTTTATTGAGCTTCATCCTTTTTTTTTTTTTAGATTTTCCTGCTTTAGATCTGTCATTACAGGCAGTCAGAGAGGGTCAGACAGGGTCTCTGGTCAATTTACTTTTGATACACGTCTGGGATGTGGTGGATCGATGAATGCCAGAAGACATGCCATTTAATTATCAGATCATAACAAATGGGAAAGGAAATGGGAAAAATGGATGGAGGTTTCAGCAATTTGACAGATGACAGTGATATCCACCACGTAATCATCACTGGCAACCTAATCACAACTACTTCTCTTCTTATCGTTCATCATCATTCTTCCATATGGTTCATGTAGCCACAGTAGACTCGACATTTATTGATTTAGGATCCACATGTGGTGAACATTTCGAGTCCATCTATATGTCATCCAGTGACATTCATATATACTTTCTTGTTTGGCTATAGCATCACATTTTGTTCATGTTTTATTTATCACCTGTTTCATTAAGATTTTAGTGAACCCAGTACCTTGTGGGAACACTGGACAAAAAAGATTGAACCCAGATTACCAGAACATGCTATGAGTTGTTGCTATGACTATCAACAGCTATACATAACATAATGTAAAGAAAATCTTCTAAAATAATAATAATAATAATAATAATAATAATAATAATAATACATATGTATATATAGATGCTAGAAAAAAGTTATCTTGGTTTGACAGACTGACAGTTGAGAGATACTCTGAGTACTTATTTGTCAAAACAATGTATATATGCTGCCACACCACACTTGCCATTAGTATTACAAAGCGGAATTGAATAGATTTGCACTATCACTACTATTGCACTGTCATTATGATTATGATTCAGGTTCTATTTTACTTTATTGTTCTGTATCTGCATGAGTTTTGTATATATTTGTTCTTATTGAATGTTCTTATATGTTCTTATTCCTCATGACCCTGCTGAAAGTTTTGCTCTAGACCAGCTGGTTTATCAAGGAAATATAATACCCAATACTGGTCAATAGTTAGTTATACAAGCTATAACCAACCAGCATAGGGTGTGTTTTGACCAGCTGGTTTTTATCTGGAGTTGATAGCAGATTTTATCATGCAAAGGTTATCAATATGTCTTTATCAATAAAATTTTTATTTACTGCAAGAAATGCCCACACGTCTCAATAATGCCAAATAATGCCTCTATAATCAGAAAGTTGGGAGAAATGACACCGAATCTTTTCTTTTACGGCCTGTTCTTACTTTACCTTGATTATTTGTTGCAATTCCCTCACCATTTGGTAAACGGTTCACGTCTGACTCTTCGACTCCTCTCAAAGCCTCAGTTGAACCTCTCTGTCAATTGGCTTTTACTTTCATCTTGTCCCACAGGTCAAATTTTATGAACCAAATTTCTGCTTTGTAAAATCTTTTGCTTCAGCCTCAGGTTGGGGATATTTTAGGTCTCTTTGTTTTTAAAGCTTCTGGGAACCGGTGCATGTATATTTAATTGGATGGGGAAAGAGGTTTTGATTTGCACTACTTTCATAACCCAAAGACGTCCCGTTTGCTTTTTGTATAATTAACAGCAGATTGCTTTCGGTGTGTGTTTCTTCATACACTTAATCTGTCTGTCGAGACAAGGGGGAAACTAATTACACCCTTGCAGACATTTTCAATGAGGCTTCACTGGCATCAGAACTGAAAGGAATATTAAAAATGGAAAATCATTCTAGCCATTCAAAAGGACTCGGAAAGCAATAAGGCACCGTAAATCCGAACCATCTGGTAGAAAGACCTCAAGGCTATGAGCTACGGACTTTGCTTGGTTTCTTATCTTGGTAAGTAAAAAAAAAAAGGTGAAATTTTGAAGTTGCCGTGAATCAAATCGGACTGTGCCAACAGAGGGTTACGAGTGGGTAAATGCTTCATTTATAGCTTCTGTTGTTATTTCCCACCACAGAAAGAAAAACGAGCTGAAACTCACAAGAGGACAAGAAAAATCGAGTTTTAGAGGAGGAAGTGTGTGTAAATTTGGAAAATATCCATCAAGCAAACATCATGACATCAGCCTTACTTTTATCTGGCTGTAAATGTTCAGACTCAATGTTAGCACTTAAACTTGCTAACACAGTACATGAACAATTCCAAAACAAACACTTCAATTAAACACAGCTCCATCACAAACATATTACACTTCCAACACTGTCTCACACCACTCGACTTCTGGAAAAGCGTTCTGATTCGTCTGAGAAGCTGCACGATTCTGTGTGCCGTAGCATTTAGCTAACTGTTAGCATTTTTCTAACTCTTAAACTCATAAATCAAAGATCTAGGAAAGTTAAGATGAGGAAAAAGATGTACACAAAACAAAAGGTACAGCGTTTTTAACTGATTTATTTACTACAGAACATTATAGAGGTGATTCTGTGAACTTGTCTGATGCCGATCACTAAATATGATCATAAACAACATGGCGCCGAGATTTACACAATTAACTCCATTTCTCATTTTGATTTGTCGCCATACAGTCGACCTCTATCTAAAATGATTTGCATCGATTGTGATGGTCATCATACAGTTAATAAGTAAAAAAAAAATAAAGATTATAAAAGCTTACGAAGGTTGATTTTACTCCAAACATCGATTACAGAATCGATTCATAAATCCAATCTAAGCGTATCAACTTTCTGTAAAGTCGTTACAGAATATCAGAGTCACGATAAGACATACGACATCTGACATTTAACTGCCTCTCAATTGCTAGTTAGTACTTATAAACAAATATAGCAAATATATATAGGGCCCATATAAATAGGACTAGTTTGCCATTATAAACAATATAAAAAAAATCATAATAATTTATCCACTGGAATCAGAATACAAATCTAAATTCTACTTAATGTTAACATTCCAGAAAAGGTCTGACACGACGTTCTTAAAGCTCAATTAGATGTTATATTTAAAATTCAAACAATATTTAATATAGAAATACATAATTTTTTAAATAATAATTTAATATAGTTCATAATTAATACAGTGTTAGTTGGGTGCATTTTTATTCACCTACTAAAGCATGTTAACAGTTTGTATAGAATAAACATTATATTGACATTAGAGGTGTATCATAAGGCGCCCTGGTGGCACAGTGGGATATTATGCTAGCAGTACTGAAACTGTCCTGGTAAGATGGCATCTAATAGGCGGACTCGGATTGAACACACGACATACGTTGGACATGTAGTAGAACAGGCAAATAAATGTATCTTAACTTTCAATTTAGATCATCAGGGGAGACAAAAACAAACAAACAATATATAAAGTGTCTCAAGGCATTTGATTTGTATAGTTATTGAGTTACCATTTTTCTTTTATGACACATTTGAGTATTAAATATTCGATGATAAATGCACAGAAGATGCTCGTAACCTTTATTCTGTTCCATTGCCCCCCCCCCAAATCTGATAATAAAATATGTATAAGGGGCTGGCATGGTGGCAACGCTGGCACAATGAATGTCACAGAGCAATATGGTTCCTTTGGTCCCGAGTTTGACTCTAGCTTACTGTGGACTAATGAATAACTTAGTGTGACCTCTACTTTTAACCCGAGAGACAATCCAAACAATCTAAATCTAAGAATGAATAAATAAATGGTAAAAGCCGGGTGATGGTAATAGATCTTCTGCTGATTAATCGATAGAGGGAGTTAATTACTACATTAATTTCTAGCAACATTTCCCCATAACATAT
The DNA here is from genome assembly GCA_028566735.1 of Ammoglanis amapaensis. Lineage (NCBI taxonomy): Eukaryota > Metazoa > Chordata > Actinopteri > Siluriformes > Trichomycteridae > Ammoglanis > Ammoglanis amapaensis. The sequence goes on from JAOUQU010116417.1 coordinate 14,263, forward strand.
GCAACTGAATCAACACAATCTGCAGGGAACCTTTTCTTTCATCTGGCTATTGTTTTATACTTTTTATATTTACACTTCATTAACGCTTCTTTCATTACGCTGCTCTTACAAGCTCAAGCAAATAAAATCTTATTAAATCTCAGAGAAAATCAGAACAAGGCTGGGATAAGCCACTAATTGTAATTAATAAACAATAAAGATTGTCAAACCTTTAATACATAACAGCATGAATACTGATATGTTAGCTGGTGGCAATCAAATCTGCTTCAAAATGTAAAACAATAAAAAACACAGATTAATAAATAAATAAAAGGTTAGGTTCTTCTCTTCTATGAGTTACAAAACAGCTAAAACATACATAAAAGAACGTAAGCTTGGACATGATGACCAAGTGGTTAGCACGGTTAGCTAGAAGGTCCTGGGTTTCGACCCCCAGGTCGGACGGATTGGGTCCTTTCATTGTGGAGTTTGCATGTACTCCCGTCTGTCTGGGGGTTTTCCTCCAAGAGCTCCGGTTTACACCCATTGTCCAAAAACATTCAGTCAGGTTAATTGCTGTATGTGTATCTGTGTGTCTGCTTTTGATAAACTGGTGCTCTATCTAGGGTGTTTCTGTGTGCCCTGTGCCAAGTGAAAAGCTAACATTAATATGTTGATTAATTAATTATTAAGATAATAATGATTAAAAATGATTTTATTATGTTAACAGTTTCAGAAATGATGGTGCGATGCGGAAAAAGCAAACAAACAAACCATTCACACCAGTAGAAGGATTTTAGGATTTTGAGTTTTTATAACTTTAACCCCAATAAAAATAAAAATAAAAAATTCTTGAGACTGCTCCCATTAGGGGTCGGCACAGGGGAGTTGGCACAGTTTTTTACAATGGATGGCCTTCCTGACTAAACCCGTTCTATTCAAACTGAGCTTGAGACTGGCACTACAATGCATACGTTTATTGCTTATAAGCAGAAATGGCTTAGTGATTGAGGTACTGGGTTAGAGATCAGAAGGTCACTGGTTCGAGCCATTGTTGGGCAAGGCACTTAACCCTCAATAGCTGAAATTGTGTCCCAATATAATCTTTAGTTGCTTTGGATAAATATCCGCTAAAAAAGTTTAATTTAAATGGTTAATGCTTCAAAAGTGGCTACATATCTCTATCTATTCGTTTATTGTCCGTTTTCCCAGTTCCTGGGGTAGGATGTTAATGTTAGGAGCAGAGTTTTCCGTCCGGATGCCCTTCCTGACGACAACCACCAGTAAGTGGTGGGAACTTGTGAGACTACTGGA
>JAOUQU010116523.1:0-15553 GCA_028566735.1 Ammoglanis amapaensis
GCGATCGGAAGTTTCCGCGTTACGTTCGCCGGGTTTGTTTTTATCCCGTAGTCGGTCGAGCGCGTTCCTTTTATGCTGCATAGTCTCTCTTCCAGCTCGCCGGCAGAGTGACACGTTGTCGAAGCAGCAGTCAGCCAACCTCCGGACCCGTGTTCGAATCCGGGCACCGGCTGACGTAAAGCTCGTGTGTCGGAGAATAATTTATGTTTTTATTAGTGTGTTAAATAAGTCATTTGCATTTTTCACACGTTGGGAGTTAAAATAAAACCTGTCATTATCTGCATCTTGGGATTCAGTGGTTATTCTTTAAATATTTATTATATTTATTATTTATTATAGAGTAAAGATCTAGAGGATAATTTGGTGTCTCTTATTAACTGGACTACATGTTTCTGATCAGTGGAAGAAACCAGAGCTACCGAAGAAAAAAAACAAGAGAACATGCACACAGAAAGGACTCGGACCACACGACCAGGTGATCAAACTCAGGACCTTTATGCTGTGGCTACAATGCAAACCAAGTTATTGCCTTGATATACGGTAGTATTAAGCAGTATATACAATTTGATACCTAATGAAATGAACATTAAATAATGACAGTCCAAGTGAATTGCCACCTTGATTTACAAAGCAGTGTATGTCTTATGTTAGGCTCATTACTGTCTTATCAGAAAGGAAGAATGAAGACTCCTTGAAGTTATGCTCCTTGATACTTCTCCACACACTACACTAAACAGCTTGTTTTACCTCATTAACTGCCTAATCTATGCTGCCTGCCCTCTGCTAGTCCCTCTGCTTCCCTGGCCACACTCCCCTACTGAGATAAGAGATCAAAGTATTGATATATTAAGACACGCTTGCTAAGACATATCCTAGAAAGTGTATGGGTGGTGTTTCAGAAGTAATTAGCTCTATTTTACACAAGCACACAAACACAAAAACAAGAACAACTATAAGACATCTGTTACACCAAGTTGCCAACAATCTTTTTTGACAAGAGATGAAAAATGGAAAGCTCCCCACTTTCATGCACTGTTAGTCTTGATCTTTCAGCCACTCATGTTCAGCTGACCACTTCCTCTTCCCCCAAGGCTCTCAGAGGCTCACCGTACTACCCAAGCTTTTGACAGATGAAGGCTCCCAAAATCCCAATTGCACTGCATGGTTACACTTTAGATTTTACTGCTATACTCTGGTCTATTCAGTTATTGCTTGAAAGAGTGAGTGTTTCTTGAAAATTCACTTTTATTGGTCATCACTTAGGTACAGAAACAACTGATGTACATTTTGTAACCATAAAGTTGTAAATTTTATTTCAGATGATGAAATTAAATCATCTGCATACCCAAAATAGTTTGGAAGCTGGCTCAGAACACAAAGACAGCCATCGTACGGAACTTTAAGTGCACAGAATTAAAGCCCATGCTCAGGGGCTCAGAAGAGGCCCAGAGAGAAGCCTTTCCCCAAAATTACCACTTTGGCATTTATTATGTAGTAGCATGAAATTTATCTACAGTCTACAGTCAACTGAGTCTGAATTGTAAAATAATGCATAATAACATGCATCCATAATTCTTAATGTACACAAATATACATACATTCAACTTAACTCTTACCAGGGTCACTTAAAATATTTTAACCTGGTCAGGAAATATAATAATAATAATAATAATAATAATAATAATAATAATAATAATAATAATAATAATAATAATAATATACCAGTCAGGAAATAGGCGGTAATGTAAACTCAAAAGCTACATTTATGTCCATGCAGCCCACAAGCTGGTTTGCATTTCTTTTTTCTTTTTCATTTTCAGTTATGGCCATTATGATCAGTCAGGTCCTCGGGTGTGGCAGATCCTTCTGGGATCTTTCTTCATCAGCTGGGGATGTTTCTATAGTTCTTTTATGGGTTTATTTCAAATTATTATTGTTTAATAAACCTGTTATATTAATAGTTACTCTGCATTTGAGTGCTCCTTCTTGCATTGTAACAATCATGACATCACTACTGCTCTATGTACCACTCATAGACCATCACAGTGCTTCTCAACCAGCAAAGTTGGGCCTAGTTGCATTTACTCTGAACTCACCAGAAGTAATGTTACTTCATCAACCAAATTCAGAAAATACCAAGATTTACACCATGATGGATTCAACAAATTCCACATGAACAATTCTTGCTCAAACAGAAAATATCAGAATCCGTGTCAGCAGGGGGTAGTCAATATTTGTTTTAACCCATGGGCATTAATAGAACACATGGTTGAGAATCAGTCTTTATGCAATAATATCCTTTATATCCCATATTCCACTTATACGGTCCAGAGCCTGTTCCGGTTCCCGAACATGATTTCGAATCTGTGGTGCGTGTTTCCACCAGAAAAAAAGAGGTTCCAGACCGTGAAATAACATTCCATCCTGGCACTGCAGAATACTGGGTATTTCAGAGCGAACCGTGACGCCACCTGTGGACGAGTAAAAACTGAGAAGCAGAAATGCTACTGCGCTGGTTATTAGGGAGTTTGTGTTAAAGTTTTATCTTCTATGGTTAAACTTATTACATTCTGGTACAGTTTGACACTAATATTATTATAAAATTTATAATGTGTGTGATCAGCTGTAAAAGTTACCAACAATGAATTAAACACAGTTAACGTAAAAAATGAAATGCAATGTGTCTGTTGTACTAAAACAGTGATAAATATGTGCAGTATTATAAACAATTTTAGGCAGTAATGACACAGAAATGTCATGCTACTGAGGTAATTTTGATAAAATAAACCACATTATATACTGTATGGCCAAAGGTATGTGCACAAGCCTTACAATGTTCTTTGCGTTTGGAATTGTCACCATTCACTAAGTGTGGCATAATTTGTTGAACACATGCAGAGTTGGAAACAGTACTAAAATAGTGTAATAAAGTAAAACTACTATTACTTATATGATTCTTTTTGCTCTTGCAAAAAGCAGTCAATAGTCTCTTTATTAATACTCTATTAAATTGTAATTAAAGTAGACATTATTTAGTCACATTTTAACAAAAGGTGGTGGTTGTTGTGGAAATTCCCTGTATACATGTGGAGAGACAAACACACAATCACATTTGAGGTACCAAACCACTAGATTTAAATCTTGCAAGAATGATCATACAGTAATACAAGGCAAAAGCGTTGGAAAAATGCAGATAAAGTCTTTTTTTCATCTTCAGGTTTTATTCAGTATAACACACCCATGAATTTGATCCCCCAATCACAATTACACATACACATACGAGCATTCATTCTTTCTCACACACATATGTTATTTTTCTGGTTTCGGTAGACAACTCAGATCCGGTCTTCAAGGTTGGCCTTGGGCCCCTAGGGACCCCAAGACTCCTTATCTAGCTATGTCTACACACTTGGGATTTAGACTGACCTGACACAAAGCCAGGCCTTAAGAATAAATCAATGAAGTACCATCTCAAAGTAACATAAGTCATTAAAATGTAATTACGACCAGTAATACAAAGTATTACAAATGATCAATAATGATGTGATTTATACAATATCATATATTAGCTGACAAACTTGATGTAATACATTAAATTTCATCCACAGTGGTGTATTGTGTAATACAAACAGGACAAGTGGATATAAATCTTGCAATGGTATAACACTGGTCATCATGTGTGATATTGATTCAAACGATCACAAATGTCTCCAGCTCTTTCTGAAATCCTTTAGCCTTTATCCAGGGTGTTTTCTTCATCTCAAACACACGAGCAGGTTCAGCTTAATAAAACCCAGTGCTGCGTTTTTTCAGATGTCTAATGCAGCTTGTTATTGTTGATGGCAGCAATTTTAAGCTGAATGTTTTCTTTCCATGTGTGATGCTCCATGTGTGATGTCCAAAGCTTGCCTTTCAAATGTCCCCTTGGAAATCATTAGGCAGAGTTAAGTTGAGTGATCGAGGTGGTCACACACCTTTGGAGATAACTCTGTCTCCAAAGAAAGCCTGAAACTTTTTGGTTTTGATGGCGTGCTTGCTAGTGGCACTTCTAACTTGAATTTCTTCTGGTATTCTGTCTGTCATTGGATTATTGAACAAGTGATCCAGTACAGTTCCACAAGTAACACTTTATCTGGTAAAACACATTGTTTGCTTTCTGCAGTGTGGAAGGGAATAAACAGACATACGGGATTGTAGACAGTTGACTGCTGCCCCGCCCAGGCCATTTTATGTTGCATAAAATTAAAATTTTGAGAACTGTTACATGTTTATATTTTTAAGCATTCCAAACTTTTAAAGTTTCAAATGAATCACTATTTTAATAATTTAAGTGTTTCTATTGTATATTTTTTCAAGTTATTAAAGAAAATATGTAATCAGTAATCGCAGACTGCAAGTACTTAGTAATGATGGCATTTCTGGTCTGTTTAGATGACGTGTCTCAGCTATTTTGAACAAGGACTGGCTTTTTCAGCAACAAAGCCCCCATTTAAAGCCTAATTAATGTCATGTGAAGACAAATAAGGTAGTAACAGGCGAGTGCAATATGTAATTAATCAAAGATGAATTCGATTTTGAAATGTTTTTTTTTGTAACTGAACAAAGACTGGTATTAATTATGTAAAGGCATTTTTTCAATTAAGAATAAGTGTATGCATGCTGCATCATGCATGATGATGAAATGGATTAAGAAGACTTTTCTAACTTAATACAATGTTGACTAGGTCTGTTTCTTTAGCTGATATATAATAACAATTCCAGACTTCAGTTTGTGAGCAGGATTAAATATATAAATATATATTTTAATTGAGTTAAGCTGATTAGAGCAAAATGAACAAAATTTAAATAAATAACCCATCATTAAATTGAACTTGCCAAGCATCATGCAGCAAATTTAAATGACACTAAACACTCTTTTAAAAATTCGGATTAAATTAGTTTAATTTCAGGATAAACAGATGGTCTTTGCCTCTCTCCAGTCACCCTGACTGACAAACAGAGACACGACAGCTTTGAACCTCAGTCACATCTCTCCAGTGACATCAGTGTTTGACCACATGAGGTCGGTCCGGTTATTGAGAGCGTGTATGAAAGCAATAAAGACAAAACACAAATTGGTTGTTTTAACACTTACTTTACAGCAATGCTGTATTAAACTTCACTGCTGTAGCTGTCAAAAAATTAGCACATGCTTTCAGACTTCATTATTAACTTTTAAGTTGCAAGTCTTATTCTTTGGATACTTGTTGGGTGGCTTTCGGACACGAATAGTAGTACTTGTTCTCTCCAGAAATGGCCTGTTAAGAACTTACACTTGACTTCTTTAAAGAGCAACTAAACTTGATGTCCAATTTTTCGAAGTGTAAAATAGACATGTGTTACAAAATCGATTTTGTTAAAAGCAATTTATAACAAGTCTATGATCTACAATAATTTTATTCTTTAAAACATTAATTGAACAAAAATATAAAATAGGGATTTCAAGAATTCAAGCATATTTTCACGGACATTCACAAATTATCAAATAAATTATTTAGTTTTTCCAGCAGATTAAAAGAAAGTTGAAACAGTGACAGATTTATTACTGCACAGTAATACAGGACAGTGATACAGCACAGTAAAATAGCACAGTGATACAGCAGTGATACAGCATAGTGCTACAGCAAAGTAATACAGCACAATGACACCGCACAGTGATACATCACAATGATTCAGCACAGTAATACATCACAGTGATACAGCACAATGATACAGCATAGTGATACAGCACAGTGAAACTGCACAGTGATACAGCATAGTGATACAGCACAGTAATACAGCACAATGATATCGCACAGTGATACATCACAGTGATACAGCACAGTGATACAGCATAGTGATACAGCACAGTAATACAGCACAATGATACAGCATAGTGATACAGCACAGTAATACAGCACAGTTAAACAGCACAGGGATACAGCATAGTGATACAGCACAGTGATACAGCATAGTGATACATGACAGTGATACAGCACAATGATACAGCACAGTGATACAGCACAGTGATACAGCACAGGGATACAGCATAGTGATACAGCAAAATGATACAGCACAATAATACAGCACAGTGATACAGCACAATGATACAGCACAGTGATACAGCACAGTGAAACAGCACAGGGATACAGCATAGTCATACAGCACAATGATACAGCACAGTGATACAGCACAGTGATACATGACTGATACAGAACAATGATACAGCACAGTGATACAGCACAGTGAAACAGCACAGTGATACATGACAGTGATACAGAACAATGATAAAGCACAGTGATACAGCACAGTGAAACAGCACAGGGATACAGAAGAATGATACAGCACAGTAATTCAGTACAGTACAGTAATACAGAAGTGGCAATATGAGGAATCCATTATGTGTCTATTATCCATTATGTGTCAGAGCCCAGAGTTGAGGGGTCTGATGGTTTGTGGTATGTAACAGTTGTCTGGTTGTGTCAGTCCAAATGCTGTGGTACCTTCTCCCAGATGGGAGGAGAGTAAAAAGTCTATGTGATAGATAAGGTGGATCATTCACTATGATGAGAACTTTGTGGATGCAGCGGGTGTTGAAAGTGTTCATAAGAGATAAGAAAAATCCTCTAGGACTCTAACTCATAATGAGTTTCCCATAGCATGTTTTTTTCCCAAGCAAGATAATATTATTAACATTTTTTTGGTACATAACTTCAGTGGCTGCACACATTCAGTTTAAAACACTGATGCTCTGCTACAAAAAAGACCAGAAACAGGATGTAACCTGTTTCTCAAGAACGCAAAGCAGATATAGACTAATCTCAGTACTTGTACCTAAGAATTTTAGTCATGTTTAGTTAATGTTTAGAAGTTACTCTGGATTAGAGCAACTGGTTAATGTTGAACATGTAAATAAGTATACTGAACAATAGCTTAACATTTTCTCCTTAAAAATATAAACTTTTCAGTAAAAGATGTCTTGAATTTCAATAATTGTAGAAAATGCCTCTACATTGATGGTAATTTCACAAATATGCAAATATCCCATGCCATGGCCACTTATGCACCTCCAGATGTTGGCTTTAAGCTGATAACAATCTGCATGGTTCTTTTCAGCACTGTCATCAAGAAATCAATGAATTTTTTTAAATACATATGGTAAAACATTAACAGATATCATTAATGAATCTAACCAATTAGTTGCCATGCATACATTACTTTCACACAATATATCATTGCTGTACGACATCACTGATCAGATATTATTTAAAAGATGAGCAAGATCCAAAAATGGCCAGCCATCAACATTAAAGTAGATTTGTAGCCTTTAGTGTTTTACCCTTGAATACATAAAAAGTAATTTATGGCTCGAAAAAAAAATACTTTTAGACAACTTTAGCCATATTTACAAAACTGTAGCACAGCCAAATATATATTCATGCTTTATTTTTTGTCCAGCCTGCCTTTAATCAGTAAAATGACCATTAGTGTGTCAAAACTACTGCCAAGTGAAGGAAACATTAAAAGACCAGTAACAGAAAAAAACAGGAAAATCAATATAAAAATGAATTTAACGAAAATGAGAACTTCAAGTCAAATTGGGAAAGAAATGGTATATGAAAGATGACCTGCCATAAAAAAACCGCTATCCAGTAATGGCATCTGTCAAACTGGGAGATGTTGTTACATTGGCTAATCAAAGCTTGGACTGTATCGAGAAGGGTTTTAATCAGGATTATATGTGGCTGCAGCTTCTGTGCTGACTCAGGAGAATAGTGTGTAGTCCTGATTAGCTGTGAGGAGTGATGCACTCGATCCTCACTAATGTTGAACATGAGAGTTTTGTGGGCTCAAGGTAATGAGACAAACAGGAAATCTATTTTTATGAGCTCACTCAATCAGCTCAGATCATTTTCTCTGGTTATTTAATATTGTGCTGTGGGAAAAGTGCATACTTCAGAGAGAGTATATACCAAGAACTTTCCATTCAAAAAATTTCAGCTAAACACTGGTAAACATTTGTACAAACAGGCTGAATAAATGCTTTCAAATAATGGACGTATTTAATGCCAGTAGATATCAAACCAAAGAGGCAAGTCAAGTCAAATATTTTTGGGTGGTCAGTGTGCTACATGGTCAGTGTACAACAACAAACATTGCACAACATACATCTGAAAAACCCTGTTAAACAAATGAGCGACACAGTGGCAAAGAAAAACTCCTTTAATATTGTGGGAAGAAAGAAAATATTAGTGAAACTTTTTATAGTCAGCTGTCCATTTTATATCCCAGGACATCTAAGTCGTCTAATAACATCAGATAAAGCATAGTTTCAATGAAATCTCAAATCAAAACATTAAGTATATTTTGATTATTTAATTATATTGTGCATTTATATGTTTACCATTTCGCAGACATTCAAAGCCACTTATACTTGAGCAATTGAGGGTTAAGGGCCTTGCTCATAGGCCCAACAGTAGAAACCTGGCAACTGTGAGGTTTGAATCAGTGTCTTTCAGATAACTAGTCTTGTACCCTAAGCCTAACTTATTATACATTTTATCACTGATAAAGAATGCATAAACTAGTGCATGTATTGCAATCAATGAATGATACCTACACATGAATGATACCTAAACATAAGAGCTAATTAATGAGAGTGAATAAAAGCACATTCATGGTGTAGCCTAACATTTTCATTCTAAAAGTGTAAATTTTCCACTAAATGATGTCTTGGATCTTTGAACGCATCTACATTGATGGCAATTTCACTGATGGTAAACATGACATTAAAAACTAAATGAAGAAATAAATATTGCATTTACCATTTAACACATGCTTTGGTTTATTACATTTTAAATAAATGAAACTGAGTGAAATTATATAACTGAAATAATTATTTTATTATTACATTGTCCAATTGTCACATTAAAACAAATTTTAATGTTCCAGTTAGGATGATGTGTATACAATTCCATTCAGCTGTATGATTAATGATATTACAAAAGGAAATATTTTCTCAACTATGAGAGAGAATGAATTTAATCTTTGACCCAGCAAAGCTTTGAGGTTAAAACCACTCAGGTTGAAGAAAGTAGCCTGATTTCCAATTTAACATTACATAAGCTGTGATAAAGTGAATCTGAGTGAAAATGCTCCAGGGTCTCTGCTATAAGCTGCTCCATATTTCATTTTGAGGCTGTGTATGTAAAGTTAATGGCCTCTAAAATAAACTGTCAATCTGGGACAGCCTTCTGTGTCATGCTGCATAACACACAAATCTTTTTTTTTTATATTATCAGTGACTATGGCTTGCAGATTACAATCACTATCAACATCATCGATTTTAAAAACTAATTTGTTTCATTACTCTTTCTTGCTGGAGATGAAGTTCATATTCCAGAAGAATCATTAAATTAGTGATATAAGCACAACATTTGGCATGAATAATGACTTGAATGAATGAATTAAAAGACCTGCCTTATCAGAAACACATTAGCCACCTGAGAATCCAAGATGGTGATCATCCTATTAAATGTGAATTAACGTTTTTCAGTGTAGAATTGTAATGACTACACATATTGTGATGATCTGGGCATCAATGTATGTGTAATGTGGCATGACAAATGCACTGTTAGCACACAATATGCTTGCTATTGTAGACTCACATTAGTCTATGTCATAATCTTATTGGAAATTGCGTTTTAATTTTACAAAATAGCAGTCCATGGTCTAAGCAATCTTGTAATCAGACATTAAAGTATTGTAATAAGTGATGTCACACTGGTGAGAACATATGTAAAACACATCTGTCTTGATGAAGTCTTGTGATACAGATATTTTTGATATTACAATCATTGTTTTAAGACTAACGTGATACAGAATTATACGAGCTGTGAATTGAATCTAGTCAAGATCAGTTAATCAGGTGATTACCCGTTCATAGGAATATATATTTTCTATCACAAGATGTAATGTTGTATCAGCTTTTGTGGCAAATGTTAAAATACTGCACAGCGAACCTGGGAAGAATCAAATGCATGCCGAGCGCTCTGCCAAGTCAGGGTAAAAAAAGAGAAAAAAAGGTGAAATTTGGCAAAACTCCCACCAATTGCCCAGAGCTGCCAGTTAAAATGCAGGTGAAAGACAAACTACAATTAAAGCTACAAATAGCACCGCTTTGGGTTTACATGCATACAACTGTGTCCATGAAGATGTGATGATCAGTTAGTCATTCTATAAGCATAAGACTAATTCAGTAATTTTAAAAACTCTCACACACGACCAACTTCCAACAAACTTTTTTTTACATTTCTGTGCAATTTCACAGTAATTACAGTTATTGACTTCATAAAAAACAATTTAAAGTTTCTGAATACAGAATTAATTTCCCATACTCAGAAACGTATATACTATTTGACACCAAATACATTAAAAATGACTATTCAATTACAAAGAAACACATATAAAGGTGGACTATTTGGAAAATGGTGGCCATATTGATTTTATTGCATGGCTAACATGCTTTTTTGGGGGAAAGTAGGTCTAGAAGATTATTTGTGCCAAATTTGATGCTTGTATCATAACTTAGCATTCATACGATTGTGAATACTGAATAAATGGAGCAAACATTAATATTTCTGAAAAGGGTTTTTGCATCATTTTCATCCTGCTCACATTTAACCTGTTAACTAGATTAAACTTGATCTGTAAATTGAGCTTGAATGTTAATTGTTTCTCCTTCGATGTAAATAATCAAAACACAGTATTAAACCACATTAAGTTTTAATGGTGAGTACCTAATTATGTAAAGGAGCACAAGGTCAAAATGTTCTTACCACTATTAAGAAGATAAGCCACAGAGAGATTATAACTTTATCTAATAAGGTCTCTATTGTTTTCTCATGTGCTCTTGGCAGGAGAAATGTAAACAAGCAAGTCTATATAACATTATTTTAGCGGTTGTGTTTTGTCATATTCTCTGAATATTTTAAAGCAGTTCAGAATATGCTAGAATATCTGTAAAGGAGACACCATCTAGTTAACCAAAAGACACTGTTGAGAAATTCTAAAACAAAAGGTTAACATGGGTGCTCATCTCAATGTAGGCCTAAGTATTTTATCCCCCATTTCAATTCCATTTTAATCGTCTTTTTTAAAGCTTTAAATCATTTTCTTAAGCGTTTGTTGACACACGATTATCTGGTCTCCAAAGACTCCATCATTGGTAAATTTTGCTTTTGTACCAATTTATTGTATACATTTCAATTACAACAATTGTAAAGAATTGATTTGATTGAAACAATTGATTGAAACAATATGTTTGAAATAAACATAAAATAATATTTATTATTTTATTTTTGTTAACCTAATTAATAGCATTACTTTGCCCCTATTCCTGCAGATAATGACCTTGATAAAAGTGACTTTGATAAGGGCTAAATAGTTATGGCCAGAAAATTGGCAAAAGTCAGAAACAACAAGATGCGCTCAAAGGCAGCTGTTGTGAGTGTCCTCCTACAGAGATCTGAAAGAGGATAAGCCTTGAACTGTGACAGATTTTTGGTTGGCTAAGATTAATTTATGCCAGAGGACATGGAGTTTGTGGCATCTGGTATAGACCAACAGAAGAGCTACAGCATCTCAACGCAGTACATCAAAAATCTTTTGTGTGTGGATATGCACTGTGTTCCTGTCCACTGTTGAAAGGACAAGGGACTGCAATTGGTAAGTATACTTCAACACATCATCTAAATCAAACAAACAAATAAATAAATAAAGTGTTTACCCAAAGTGTTAAATAAATAGTGTTCTAGTCCATTTAACACAGCCTCATTCACATATATCTGGCTGCAAATGTTCTGTGCGATGTGTGGATTCTCAGTTAAAATACTGAGTAAGCTGACACAGCAGTGTACAGGGACAGCAATATCTGTAAATGCACCCCTGAGTGAAAGCAACAGTCATTTTACCGAAGGTAAAATTACATTATAATAGTAAACCAGTGCATACTATTCTTTCACTCATCGCAATAACCCAGATTAAAAACCCTGTCTGTAGCCATAACTACTCATTTAATGATGCAAAAAGAAAAACACCAGTGTACGGTATTTAAACATGATTGTAAATTGGTATAAGCACATTCCATGCAGAAAGAACCCAGACCTCCCTGTCTAGAAATCAAACCATCTAGCTCCTTCAAACCTTCAGTGCTACCCATTGAGCTTGTTTCATACATAATATAAGTAAAGGCCTGTATGAGCATCTTGGAATTTATACTTATTTTATAATAAATTAGTACATAATTTATTTTAATAAAAATAGTGCACACTATTCATCCACTCATTATAATAACCCAGATTAAAAACATTGTCAGTTGTCATAACTACTCATTTAATGATGCATAAAGTAAATTGGTATTAGCAGCCTAATAGATATAGCAACAAATAACCATTCAACACTCATTCAATTAAAATCAAAACATTTATTTCTACATGTTATATACTTGGTATATAATGGGCACAAAGTGTATATATGTAAGGTGTATTTGCCTATATATATTAAAGAAAATGTAACTTGGGTCAATTTTGCTGAAAGATCATAGAAGGGTTAATCATGAACATTTCAACATTATAAACTCTCAAAATCAAATTAGTCTCTAAAATTTTGAAAAACGAAATGCAGTAAATTAGTCCCCAATGTCTCCGCAAAAACAATTACATGTTTCAGCTAGTTAGTTATTTAACCCTTGCCAATGCAACGCGAAGCTGCCTGTGGTTGTGGAAAATATCTTCAACTGTTTCATATGCATGAAACTAAATTGTAGAAAAACAAGAGTAAATTATTTTTCTGGATTATGTTTAGTAGTAAACAGCTGTTTCAATTTGCTAGGGAGCATAAAGAGTAAACTCTGAAGCAATGGATGAAGGTCATGTGGTATGATGAGCCCAGATTTACCCTGTTTCAGAGTGATGGGTGCATTAGAGTATGAAGAAAGACGACTGAACGGCTCAAATTGCAAAAGAGCATGAAACATCATTTTCACACATGAATTGGCCACAACAGAGTCCAGACCTGAACCCCTTTGGGATATTCTGGAGACAAATCCCCCATCATCAAGACAAGATCTTTGGGAAAAATTTAACTAATTTATCAGAAGGCGGTATAATGAGATATTGGAGTGTGTGGCCTTATTATAGCAGTACATATACAGACTGTATTGGGTTAGACCAGGGGTCACCAACATTTTTGAAACTGAGAGCTAGTTCCAACTAATGTGAAGGGCTACCAGTTTGATACACACTTGTGAAATCACACATTTATAACCTATAACATGTTACTATTAATAATGAATGATATTCATCTATGTGAAGATGCTGATCATGTCAATGATTTATCACAATAATTTTCAACAATAATTTAACAAGGTAGGAAACCTTGGTAGGACCAAGGTAGGAAAAATAAATATCAATATGCAAAATATGCAGCTATTTTTAGAACAGGCCCGCAGGCGACTTATGAGGTCCTTTCGGGCACCACGTTGGTGACCCTGGGTTAGACTATACTTTTTGTGTATTAATGACGTCAACACCAGAAATTCTTGATAGTTTGTTTGGCTTGTCAGTTTCTAAGTTCAACAATTCTCAAATTTAGTACAGTACCGTCGTTTAATTTCAGGTTAATTTCAGTCAGATTGAAAACCTTGCAAGCAGTCGCTACAGTGGAACTTACATTATTGCCTTTCCTGACATCTCATTTTTCATACAGTATTGGGACCAGCACTGATTTATACATCTTAGTGGCTATATAACTACTGTATGTGACAAATTAGTGGCTTTACTTAACCTACTTGCAAATTCTATGCAGAATGGAAATCAAACCTTCTTGTTACAAGACAGCAGTGCAACCCACTAAGCTTGTGTCATACATAATGTAAGTAAAGCCCTGTATGAGCATCTTGGGATTTGTGCCTACTGATAAATTCAGATTTTAGAGGTAAACACTGTATGTATATTGTGATAAATTGCCTTGCTGATTACTGCCTACCTAGACAACTACATATGTAGCGAAGATTTTAATAGGAAATCAAACTTGTAAGGCTGTAATTTGGTTGTAACTTAGACAGCGATTATGGTAACCACATCGTCATCGTTTTTCTCCACAAGCTAATAGACCATTCACACGAATGAGACAACACGGTGGAACACTAACAAACATTTTTCACCATGTTCCATAAAACAAGTAAATAATCACTGACAAGCTCAAATTTGCCAAAACATTTTTAAAGGTGGACTGTACTGAATGATGTGCTTGCTTTTATAGCTGAAGAAACATTCAATGCTCTTTTGTTCAGTAAGAATATCGCTTATAGTTAAGACATCTAAAATGTACTATAGCTTTTCCTTAGCTTACTTGAGCTTAATCTGCGCCACTGAGTTTAGTCAAACCCACCAACAAATATGAAGCTATTTATCACATATCAATTATATGCCACAGCTGGAGAGTCAACAAGACAAAATGTGGGCAGATGCCTCATCCTGCAAGAAAAAACGAATGCCCACCAATCATCAGCTGAACTGTGTGAAGTCCTTGAGAATAACCTGCTCATAATCAAAGCCAAATCGTCTCACAGAGCTTTCATATTTCACTAAGAATAACATCATCAAAGCCAAATTGCACCATTAAACCACAAACTGTGTTTTAATTTAAAAAAAATATTTTTTTTCATTCTTCTCTGCACACACAACTTTACCCACACACCAGATTTGAAACCCTTTGCATCATTGCTTAAAGCAGCTTACATAGATAACAGTGAATGCACAGTTAGCCAATTTATTTATTTATTTATTTTTTCAGGTTAATAATCAGACTTCAAAGAATTTGGGAATAATTCTGCATATCTTTTTTAATTAAATGAAATAAAATAGAACAGAGTGGTGAAGTTTTTTAAATATATAGACTGATTCAATAGCAATAAATGGCAAAGAAATTTGAAAATGTATTTGAAAATACATTGCATTCATTATTTTTTTCCGCTCCAAGTATCTGAACTACCTGAGCCTAGGTTTAACAAATCCTAACAACTAAGCTATATCCACTGTAGTAGTGAATCAGGGCTTTTCTGTCTAAACATTGCCAGATTAATCAATTCATGAATAATCATAAAATTATACTAAATTGTTAGTTTTCATCCTTTCAAAGCTTTCCAGTCATGTCAATTAATTTTTTATTTATTGAGTTTTTATCGAATCAGATTTCAGTCATCATATGTTACTATGGTCAAAAAAAAGCACCATAAGCCATCAGAATTAGTATTGTTGGTGCCTGGAGCATAAAACAAATGACACCTAAAGAGATACATTTAACCAATCAAATTTTAAGTTGGAGACACACAACCATCTAGCAGGCATGTAATTACATGCCTGCCAGCTCACAACAACAAACTACTCCGGAGCGACCTTTAAAACACAAAAATATTCTTCTTATATCAGTAACCATTTGCAAAACTGCGATATTAACGCGTTAAAGTCTCGGC
>JAOUQU010116738.1:0-15551 GCA_028566735.1 Ammoglanis amapaensis
AGTGCTTCAGACATCCGGTGCTTTCCGATTCCGGCAGGATATCAAAAAAGTACCATCCGGTGCAACCCTAGTAAAGATAAAACAATAATTCTGTGGTTTAGGAATGAAAAAGCACTGACGCTTACCTTGCTTGGGACTCGAAAGCTCTCCACAGGACTCATGTCTGCCATGTCTGCCTGAGGACTTTTCAAGCCCTGTGATGGTCAAAAGGAGGAAATAAACGTCATTAAGGAATTTACCATTCATGCATCATTATTTCAACAGTAGTAGAGTAGTGACTATAGTAAAAAGCTTTTGGTCTGTACAAATTAAATATAAACCAGTTGACTAAAACGTAACTCAATAATATCAACAATAAACAACCAATACGTGTCCAGTACCGAGCCTGGAGTTCGTATATAACCATGGTTGTGCAGCTTATTTCAGTTATAAATACATTATTTCTTTAAGGTATTTTAGCCAATTCGAAACTAAAATAAACAAGCTTATTAGTTACATTTCCGAGTAAACAAGTGTGTCTATAATTCTTAATAACGAATAGAAAAAACGTCTATATAATGAATAACAGCCCATGTTTACACCTTACACCGAGCTCCTGATGCTTGCACTCGAATAGCTAAAACACTTCCGTACTTCTCTCGCCCTCCTGGCACCTCCTCATAAACAAATATCGGACATTTCCTCCCCCTCACCTGTCTGGACATCAGCGACTTGATCTTCTGCATCTTACAGCTGAAATAAAGCAACAACAAACACAACAAGAAGCACAGAAACAAGAATCCGTCTATAACGCCAAGCTAGATGAAGCTATGTGAAACAGCAGCCATCTTTCTTTCACACACGTGACCATTGTCTTTCTGCTATGCATTCTGGGAAGTGTAGTTTGGTCGTCTTTTTAAAAAATCCCAATGGCTAGTTTCTGACGCCCTCAGACAAGTAGAAACTATGAAATATTAAAAGTTTGTAGATGCACATGTACGTTCGTATAGCATATATTAATCTACAGTGTAGTAAAAAAGTTTAATAGATTGCAATGTTGAATATATTCATACTAATGAAAAAGTGATTCAGATCTGAAATATCTAAAAACCTGTGTTATTAATGTGTTGTTGTAATTAATGTATTATTGTTATTGTTATGGTTGTTGTTATGGTTGTTGTTGTTGTTGGTGGTGGTGGTGGTACAGCAAAACTCTACAACATAAGCTTTTAAGACACAATCAATCCCATGGTCAAAACCAATCACAAAGGTGTATTTCGTAGTAATATAAATTGTATTAGTAAATATTTACTTAATATAGGAATATTTTAGAGAGAATATTATTCAAGCGTGAGTGAAGTACCAATTCAATTTTGCGCCTAAACACACTGCTGTTGGTCTACACCACCAGTAGATGGCAGCAGTTCTTTTTTAAGTATATATGTTTAAATGTAACGAGTCGTAACAAGCATAAGCATGCGTTATACATATATATAAAGCACACGGAGTTTCAGGTTTAATTCTCAGTTCTAATCATTGTTTGCAGGTCTTTCAGTTCTCTGGAGTAAGGGTTTTCTCCAGTTACTCTGTAAAAAGTGGAACAACACAGTGAAGACAAATCAATTTCGACTAGTAAACCGTTGAAATGTTATGTTTATAGAATGAAAACCAAGAGATACCTGGTGAAAATACTCAAAATTTCCATTGAAACACAATAAACTGTAAGCTGTAACCAAAAGGAACCCCCTGAAACATCAAGAGTATCCAAAGTACAGGACGTTTAAATTAAGAATTTTAAGTTATGACATGGTCCAAACAATTGAACATAAAGAATATCGTCAAGAAAATCTAAAAAAGCCTCACATTGTTGGTTCTTGTATTTCTGGTTTAATGCTGAGTAATCCAGTGTCTTAGTGTAAATGAATTGCTTTTTTTCTCATCTCTTGCTGTGCTGAATATATTGGCCAGTAGATGAGGCACAGTAGTACACGACCTTTTAATTCCTGGAACATTCTTTTGGTTTCCTGGAAGTCATCGTGGCCTTGTGGCATTTTGTGCCTTGCGGTGGTACTGCCCTGGTAGAGCAGATGGCTTCGGTGGCAACATGAAGACCATTATCTGGAGAATACTCCCTCATAAAACTACCCCCACCCTCCCATGTGTGGGAGGTTCCAGTTGGTAAGTTGTGGGTTCTGCTTGTGCATAGTCCAGTTACCAGGTTTTTATGGTTCCCTGACTTCTATTTTTGCAGGCTGATTTGTGGCAGACGACCAGAGCAGCCTGTCATATCTTGACAGTCAGTTCTCTCTTATGTACTTTTTTGATACTTAAAAACAGTTTAGTCCAACCTTTGAATAATCCTGACTGTGGGAACATTTGAGATTTTAAAATAACATGATGTATGTCATTCACTTATTTTCTTAAATAGCTAATAGTCTATAGCTAATCTCTGCAAACTGTATACTTTTTAGAATCGGGACTGAATGAAGAGCTCCAGCTTATGTTTATAGAACTGCCACTAGTTATAACTAATCTTTAGTTAATTGAATTGTGATTTTGTTTTGTTAAGGTTTGTTAAATCTTTTCCAGTCCACACAAGCTATATAGGCTCCTCCTGATTCTGGAACCTTCCTTCCTGTATTTTTTCAATAACTTTTTCCTTGCCTTAGTCACTTTAGGCATGCTCAGATGGAGGGTATATTACTTTATATCTTTGTTATAGAAGTTATTTAACTCAGTAATGATGCATTGTCACAATGTATATTGTAAAAAAGCTTTATACAGATTAAATTGGGCTTGACCTGTGGGTTCTAAACCCATTCTTGCAGGTGTATGGCTTGCTAACATTTTCCTGCCCAGAGTATTAGAGAGATAGTTAGGTGCACTGGGAGTGATTAAACAAGCCAAAACATTCTGCAATTCCAAACAGTGCCATTGCAACAGAACGAGCATCCTGTTGGGTATGATTAAAGAGAGATGGTGGTATTCGGAGACACATCACCACCCAACGCACACCACTGGGTACAATTCTAAAATACATAAGGGCTATTGACGATAAAAAAAGACAGTTAAAGATAAACACAGAGCAATAAAAAATTGTAAATGAGAATGCCTAAAACACCAACAGAAGAATTAAACTCGACAATGGCACTCTTGATTTCCCTGTCAAATGAGGGAGTGGCGAGGTATGGAGTCGGTAGCTGCCATAATTCTTCTGTTCCTCCTGTAAAGAAAACATAGTAAGCAGATGGTCTGCCACAATAAACCTTGCTCACACAAACATTACTCTGGTATTACCAGCACCATGACTCTGGTCCATTTATGTATAGTTCATTAGCTTTCAGTAGTGTACACCATAAACATGACTAGAAACACATGAAATAATGTTCCATGTTTTTTTCCAGTAACCCAACCTAACCCTGCCCCGAGCACAACAGTCTGTTTACTTCATCTTGATTAGGCACAGTGCCATACAATGTTATTTAAAATGCACTATCATAGTGCAGTGTTATTCAATCTACTCCCTTATACGGCTGGTAGATTTACATATGACCCCTGTATTATACACAGGAAACTTCCATATTAAAAATAGTAAACATTTCTCAATAACACTTTACTCTCAAATCTCAACATTGGAATAGAAAACTGTCACTGTCCTACACTAGATTTAGTTTTGGAACCCCATTGGCATTAAATGGCGCCTTCAGGGAACAGTGAGCCCAGCTGGTATTGAGTCTTAAACCTTCTGTTGCTTCCCTAATCTGCTGACCCAGCCATTATGACAATGCATGACTATCTAATCTGAGAACAAGGTGTGATCAAACTATTTGACAAAGCTCAAATAGAGCCTCAAACAAAACTCTTGGTTTAATTGATATTTGAAACTAGCCAATACATCCACATTTTACATTTTTTCACATTTCAGCATTTAGTGGACACCTTTATCCAAAGCCACTTCCAAAAACATTTACAGTACACCTACAGTTCAATACTGAAAGTGAAATTCACTCTCCCAAAGACATAAAATAACAAAGTCCAACTACTTAGACAATAAACAGAAGTGATCGATAGCTTTTGAAGCCACACTAGCCGAGCATCTGTTATAGTTAACACCAAAATGCATATTAAGCTCACAGCCTTCTACACATCACAATGTTCATCATGTAAATCTTTATTTTCAAAATAAACAGATCTTTTCAAAGCTCATGATTTGCAATTTTTTACATTTAGCAACTGCTGTGTGCCACTCAAAGTATAACGTCAATGCTGTGTTTAAAAATATATTATTAGAATTGTAAAAAATGCATTTATGTACAAGCTTCAGCTAGGTAAAGCATGTGTATTTGATACAGTTGCAAGAAAAAAGTGAGACAATTAAAAATATGATTGTAAATTTTTAGACACATTCTGCAAATGGTTGGTAACGTTAACGGACCAAGTGATTTAACACGGTATAAAATGATTGTACAGTGTGGTAAAGGTTATGTGATCTAAAACTAACTGAACTTTCGATGTGGCAAAAAGCATTTTGACTAAGTTAGCATCTAGATCTCTGGGAGATCATCTAGGAACTGACATGCAGTCACACATTTTACTTATAGACGTCTAATTGTAAATCCACTATTTACTCTGCACTACTTACTTTTTGTCTTGCAACTGTCACAATATGAACAGGTAAATACTCTTGGGTATGATATAAGCTGGCATTGAACATATATTTTACAAATATATATATACTAATGAGCCAAAATATTAGGACCATATGAGCCTCATTTTCTCTCAAAACAACTCTGGCCTACTGAGAGAAGGACGTCACAATACATCTGAAGATGTCCTGTAGTATCCGATCCTTTGTTTTCAAATTCAAAAGCAGGTAAGTGATGCGTACATTGTTGACTTTGGAGAAAAGAAGATTCGTCTGAGACATGTGCTTATGTCTGAGTATAGGCGGTGGTCCTAATGTTTAAGCTCATCAGCGTAAAAATATAAAAATCACACTATTATCATCGTAAAGGTTCCAGACTTTCACTAATACCACCAAAGCTGCATATTAATGCTGTTTCACAACTGTATGTCTTTTGACAAGAAAATCAATTGTGGAAAAATGAAGATAAGTTAAATATTTTACACTAGTGAAAATAAATATAACATATACAAAGATTCATCCGTTAATTCAATTATTATTATTTATGGTTCTTTAAATTAAGGATCTGTAAATGGTTTGATGAAAATGATTACTAATGCTACAAATATTCAAGAGAGGGGAAAACAAAACCATGGCATTGACCAGCATCGCCAGCAAAAGATTGTGCTATTTCAGTCTCTGCAGGAACACTTCCACTTCCTGTTCACAAAAAAACCTCACAGGCTTTCACTTCAGCAGACTCAGCATTGGCGTTTCTGGAACTTGTTTAATAACATCATAGATAGTGGTATTCAAATCCCTGGCTGTATCGAGCCGCGCCAATGATCTGCATGATGCCTGAAAAAAGAGAGATTGTATCAAAGTTACCGCCAGTGTACAAACAACCTAGTGCAAACACAAAAGAGGCTTTTATTAAAAGCAGTTACCTGGATCGACTCTGTTTTTCCGGGTATAGAGACAAACTCATAGATGCCAAAATCTTCAGTAGCATCCTCGTGACCTAAAAATTTAAACCAGTATATCACCAGAATAGTGTTTAGTTGTGGCGCTACACTCTGTGGCTGTGAAAAACGGGCTAAGGTGCTGACACCTCTAGAGTGGGGTCAAAACGATTTAAATGATTTAAATGATTATAGCATTTCATTAAAAAAATTAGTTCAAACCATTTTCAATAAAGTATGTAGACCAGGGGTCACCAACCTTTTTGAAACTGAGAGCTACTTTTTGGGTACCAACTAATGCGAAAGGCTCCCAGTTTGATACACACTTGTGAAACCACGTTGGTGCCCCCTGATATAGACATAGGTCCTGAACAGCCGCTTCCAATTTTAGATTTGTAGCCCTTGGTAGTTTGCTTACCCTGCAACTACATTGGCTTGAAGACAATCAAGTAGATGCCTGGACCTCGGCCTCAAAAAACAGCTTAGAGAATCACCATAACGTAAGTTAAGGATTTTTTGGACCAACTAGCAAATGCACCAAATGGGGTAAAACTCCCAAGACACACTTCAAAGACTACTAAAAGCTCAAGCTTTAATATACAATTGTGATGTCCAAGTTCTTTATCAGGCGTCCAAATGCTTTTAGCTATTTGAATGTTAAATGTTTTTCTGGGTCATTGCATTTATCACCAGTGAGTTCTTGGTGGCAAAGAAATGTACTAGATTCTTCACTTCTGTGAGAATATACCTCTTTTCTAGCTTTGTCCATTTTTGGATATTGGCTCTTTGTGTGCTTTTCTGGAGTCTTAACAATTGTTATGTAACCCCAAGTGTCTTTATTTTGCTTAATTTATATTTGAATCTCCCTGAAAATCAGCATTATGCACATTTTAAAGATGTTTAGATTCAGCAGCAGGTCTCACCTGGGGGATTTTTTAGTTGGTAGCTAAGGGGACTTTTTTCCCATATAAATATAACAATCCGGAAAAAAAACTTGGTAAACTTGGTTAACTTGGATTGTCTAATAACTTGATCTAAAAACAATTAAATCTAAAACATTAAAACATGACATCATAAATCTAAATGCTAAAAGCAATTTGCATTAAAATTCATTCATTTAATTTCAAATGTGACCCAATGTCTATGGCCATGGCCTTTGACTGACAGAGAGATTTGAGACAAGAACTTTAAAAGGAAAAGTATTTACCAAGTACGATGCATAGCCCCGACATGAGCGGTGTAAATAATTATAGCACTGGACACTGGATTTAATGGCTGCCAGGAAGCTTTCCTAAATACATTCTGTGAGAAATAATACCTTGGGGCTGCTGACAGTTTTGCATTATGGTAGTAACATGTAGTATTTACAACTACGATTAATTAATTTATTTTATTTTGCTGTATTTTAACTCTTCCTGCTTTCTCAGGGTTAAACTGAGTTCCATCGGTAACTGATGATACTGGGGCTAGAAAGCCTTCCATTACCCATGTTTACACGGATCCAATGCTTAGCTGTTTTTATACTTTGTAAATATTTACCTCATCTTTACATATCTAGTATTGCTTCTTACTGTGGCATAAAAACAAGCCAGCTACTTCATCTTTAAACGGGTTTGTATCAAACGATCAATGACTATTAGCAACTACTAAACTGTATTAAATGACAGATCACAGACACACAGCCCTTTTCTGAACCAAGTCCAGTAATATTAGAGTAATTATTTTTCAGCTGATAGG
The DNA here is from genome assembly GCA_028566735.1 of Ammoglanis amapaensis. Classification (NCBI taxonomy): domain Eukaryota; kingdom Metazoa; phylum Chordata; class Actinopteri; order Siluriformes; family Trichomycteridae; genus Ammoglanis; species Ammoglanis amapaensis. The sequence continues at coordinate 7,303 of JAOUQU010116738.1, forward strand.
GCGTCTGTTTGTCTAAAGGCTGTGTACATAACACACGGTCATAATACTGGTTTATCCATCATTCAAGGTGCTTACCTGAGGGATGAAGTCCTTTCTCTTCAGGGACTGGCCTAAAAGGGTGGCACCAAACCAGAGCATAGTAACACGGAGTTAAATAAAGTCAATACACTGTTCTTAGTAAATATTGATCTAAGTGCTATTTTGCTTACCTGCTGTAGATTTTCATCATAACTGTGGAAAGAAGATGGTATAATTAGATAAGATTAAACAGTCTTACTGGGAAATAGCATTGCCATTGCATGTTCAGTTTCAGTGCTAGTAGAAGAGTCTGGAGAACATTTGGCTCCCAGATTATTTGAATAAAACCTGTATCCTGTACCTGCTCAGAGCTTCAGTCAAATGAATGAATAATTCTGACTAGAAACAAATCCTAGAATAGCACTAGGATCGAGTAAAACATACTACGCTACATAACTAAAGGATGTATCAAGACATTCTGAACAGTGGATATTTCAGATGGTACATCTATTACAAAGAAAAGTATACAGCCACTCAGCCTAAATAAATAAAAGCTGCAACTAGGCTCATGTTCATAACGTTTATGATGGCACTGGCATAGGATGGCCCCTCTTAACAGGTCAGTTTGTCAAAATGCTGACTGTTGTAATCCCTTCTGTTCCGTGAGTGTTGGTTCACGCAAAAATTTAATATATCAATTATGGCTAAAATGGTAATATGTTGTATCCATATACTGTACTGTATACAAATACTAAAAGCTAAACTATCCATTGGATAAAAACTGAGATTCATTTAATCTTATGAACCAAGTGTAAGGTTACCATGTGTAATCCCAAGTTTGAAATAAAGTTAAACAAAGCCCAACAAATCTGATTTTAGTGAATGCACACAATGAACGTTAAGCTTATTATTTACTACCAGTAAAAGAAAATGATTTTCTGTTGTTGATTTAATGACTTGGATTAACCTTTTTTTTTTTTAAAAATGTATCTTGATTGATTGGTTAAGATGACCTTAGTGCATATGCTCCACCGTAACGCATGGCCTTATAAAGATGGAGTCTATCGTTGCTGCATTAAGACACAAAAAAACAGCATGTTGTGGTCTTGACATACCCTTTTCTGGATGGCAGGACTTTCTGAAGAGGACAATTAGCATGCAGATAATGATAAGCACTGACAAGACGGTGATGCCAGCTAAAGGAGAAACGATACTTCTCTCCTGGATGCGCATTTCTTTATCTGCAAACAGAAGAATCATGGTTTTCTCTGAAAGACTAAGCACTCTGTGGTCTGTAAGCTAGTGAAGTTTGCATGTGTCAGTAGTAACAGATGCAGCTGACTTCATCAACAGCATCGGTCATTATAATAAATACACCGTTTATGGCATATAGAAATTCACTATGACATACCTTTTCCCAAATTGGCCACCACCAACGTGAAGCGAGCTTCAAGCTGTTTATGGGTGAAGTTGTTGACGGCCCTGCACCGGATGTCAGTAGCTTGACCAAGATAACTTGCAGCCACCTCAAAGCGAAGGCCGGTCATGACCACTTCTGTACCGTTGTCATTCTTGGAAATCCACACGCATGTGTTGGGAGGATTTGATTCTGCCAGGCATTCAAAAAATGCCATCTCACCTTGGTTTACATGAAATACACCTCCAATTCGCGAACACTGCTCTGAGTTTACTTCCAGGTCATAAGGGCCATCTACAGAAGAAAAACACATCTATCAGAAAAAGTGGTAGCTTAGTTAATTATTAAATGATCACTGGTTTAAGCCACACCACATTCAATTTTGGTCAGTTAAGTAAGTCACAATTAACATTAGAATTAATAATATATATCACTAGCAGTGACATGGTACTAATAATGGACCTAACATGGTAATGAGGCTTTTGCTGGAATAAGTGTTGCAGTGTTTTAACATTATATCATCATTAATATTTATGTGACTTGCATATTGGTATCAGCTCGATATACCCACAATTCTCTAATAATATACACAGTATTTTCTAACACACAACCCCCCTTTCAACAACACAATATTCGTAATGGAACAACACGCTTGTTTATCCTACACTAATGAGCACTTTAAATTTCCCCATGAATACCTAATTTTGATCAAGTATTCTTGATTTTATTTTATTTCAAATTACAAAATAGATAACAAACATCAATAATTACAATTATTTCTATATTATTAAGCCTACAAGACCTACTGTTGTCATTCAGGAGGTCACAAACATTCAGAATGATCTGGCCTTACACAAAGTAAGTAATGCTTTAATTTAAAAAATAGGCAACCAACAAGAGAGATAATAAGCAACAAAAACATGTGCGGCCAAAAGATGAAGCTTGTGGACATAGGATATAGGAATAGTAGTTTAAATTAATTACAAGTGTTATTTGTCATTACACATATACAGATGTACAGTACAACGAAATGTTTATCTTTGCATATCCTAACTTGTCTGGAAGTTGGGGTCAGAGTGCAGGGTCAGCCGCAGTACGGCACCCCTGGAGCAGACAGGGTTAAGGGTCTTGCTCAAGGACCCAGCAGTGACCGTGTAGCAGAGCCTGGACTTGAACCACCAACCAAGTATTTAAAATGTAAAGTTTTAATCTTTTGCCTATCTTATAGCAAGTGTGTTTTCTAAAATAGAGAGGTATGTGTGGGGAAAGCCAGTGGTGGACAGTAATGAAGTAAATGTAATTTCTTGCTTTAATTAAGTAGTATTTTTGTGTATCTTTACTGGAGTATTTTTATTTTGGGGTACTTTTACTTTAACTTCACTACATTTCAGAGTCAAATATCTCACTTTTTACTCCACTTTATTATATATTAATTTCATTACTTTTGTCTCGTGTGAAGGAAACAAATCAAACAAATTTTCAAAAACTGTAGGACGTGATCGAAGAAAATGCAAACTTAACACAGCACCCATGGTCCTATTTAAGAGTAGTTGCTCAGTGGGTATGTTAGACATCTGATCAGAAGGTCACTTGTTCGAATCCCGCTGCTACGACTGCTGGGCCCTTAAGTAAAAACCTTAACCCTTAGTTGCTCAATTGTATAAAACTAGAGATGATTGTAAGAGTGAAAGATTTGATGCTTATTTAAGTACATTTGAAAGTAAAGACTTTTACTCAAGTGAAAATCTAAACTGAAGAATTTGGGATGCTATCACCTCATCACCACTATTAATTAATAATTATAATTATATCTTGATTATCTTGAACTGCTATCAAGAACATATTTTGTCCATTTAACATGAAACATTTTTGATTTAGTTGACGTTTGTCAGGTATATTCTTAATGTTAGGAAGCTAATAATTACAATGTAGGTTCCAATGGTAAATAATTTACCAAAAGAGGAACTCCCCAAGTTTACTGACCCAAACAGATTTACCAGAGGGTGTGAAATTAGACCACAAAAACATGACTGATGAATAAAGATGATCAGGTGAGAAGAGCACTTACAGAACACGCTCATCTCCACATTTTTACTTCGAGCATGGCTGATGGGATTTCTGACTGCACAACTGTATGTTCCGATATCCTCTTTCTTTACAGGCTTGATGAACAGTGTGCTGTGGTTTGAGGAGAACATGTGGTGATCGTTTGGACTGACCACTACGTTGTTTTTAAACCACTGGTACTTTGCTTTAGTCCCATTTTCCACGAAGCAGGTCAGAGAAACATTGTCCTGGTCCTCCACTAAGGCATCTTTAGGGCTCTTTAGAATCACAGGGGTGGACAGAGGAACTAGAGGCACAAATATTACTAAATTTACTCAAGAGCAAAAATACACACCATAATAACCACACAACAGTATTCTAAAAAAAAAAAAAATATGTAGTTCTGTTTTAAAACATAAAGATTACCACTAATTCAAAATGTAAATGGCTTCAGGTATAATTTATATTGTATAATACAATTAAATTAACAATGAGTAACTTTTGTTATTATACATTATATTGTTATTTTTTAATTCTAATATCTTCTAAATAAAATAAGCAACAAAAAAGGCAAATGAATTAAACATTCAGCTGCAGGTTTTTATATTACTACTCTTTGCACACATTCATTTGAATATTGTACATTTCTGGATTATAATATGTGTTCAAGTGTTCAATATTTCATATTGAAATAAGCTAAAACCACATATAAATATGTGAAAACTTTAAGTAATAAAAATAATCTTAAATTGATATACATTAATTTATGAAAAACGATATATCAAACCATAACTACGACAATATTGTAATCCAACTAAATACTTTGAACAAACTTTCAACACCCCCAAACATCAGAAAATTGTAATATTTTGTCTTTTTTTCCAAAACATGTTATTATTAATTCAAATTTTATGAATTTGAACAAAATCTAATAAAATCTTGAACAAACAGATCACGCATAAAACTAGCAACATAATGGTTTGTTCAATTGCTTTGTTAAACAGTTTGTATTAAAGATCATGTCTACTTGTTCATTTTCAGACTTTTATTCTCAAAACCAGGTTTTTTGGATAAAAACCACTCACCTAATTTTAGCCACAACAGTTCTTTTAATTTAAAATTATTTTAATTAATCCCAAAACCTTATACCATATAATAGAATTTGGCCTTATTGAATTATATATATATATATGTTTTAAATGAAGACTTAAGTTAACAATATAATACTCAACATAATCATTTTGTTGTTCACCTAAATGTATTTTAGAACAGGCTACTACAAAACAGAAAGAAGTTGTTCTCACCATTTACAGTGATCGTCACGTTCTTGGTAACAGTTAATGGCTCTTTCTGTCCAGGTCTAAAGATGTTGATCTTGAGTTGGTATTCTCCTTCAGCTTCCTCCTCCAGACGTTTAAAAGATAGAGAAATGTCGGGGAGAGTGATGGGCTCCAGGATGTTCTTAAGAAGCATGTTGGGGATCACTGAGCCGTTGTCAAACGTCACCAGGTGAGTATGTTTGGGGCTGATCTGAAACCAAGTGCCCTGAAACCTCACCCCTTCCAAATCGAAAGTCTCTACTGCTAGATGCAGTGGTTTGCCTTTGATTCCATGTGCGACAGGAAGCACCCAGATCAGTTCAGTGTTTGCCTCTTTGATATATAAAAAAATAAGAATCACTCGATTAAAACTCCAAATACATAAATGACAACTATACTATTCAACACTAATTTGCTTGTGATTATTACAGATTTGCATTTTCCTAATGAGAAAATAGAAAACACTGTGTATAAGGACACCAAAAGCTCAAAGCTAAAATGTGCCTGGTGAATTTAAGGTGGCACATGTCGGCTCAGTGTTGTTCTCCACATGTTCCCCCATGAGCTCCGGTTTCCTCCCACAGGTTCAGTGTGCCTTATGCCCATTGAAAAGCTGCCACCCCCTCATGACCGAATATAAGCTGTCAAGAAAAGGAGTGCATGATTGCAGGTACTTAGCCCCCAAAGCATTGTTAGAGTCCCAGTTCATCCTAAAGTGCAGAATTATATTTCATCTCTCTCTCTCTCACACACACACACACACACACACACACACACACAGCCAAAATTTTCTACACACGTGTATTACATGCAAGTTTCATTATAAAGACCCAAAACTGTTTATTCCACATCATCTTGTGCACATGATGATAAATGAAGTGGGTTTTCACACCGTGCAGTTGAAGCTCATCCTCTTAATCTGTCCTGTAACCGACATGAGCAAATATTGTCAGGTGATTATAGTCAAACACGGCATCCTTTTTAAATCACCGAAAACTGGTCTTTGAGCAAATATGCAGGTTAGGTGAAGTGACTGATGGGTATTATGCCGTTTTATTTACATACAGACAGCAGACCTGAGCTTCAAGCTTCAATAACACATCTGGCACTATAATAACAAGAATAACAAGAGTCTGGCACTGATCAACATTTGGATCACAACTAAGCCAATCATTTTATGCACCGTGTCTGTCAAAAAGAGACCAGTGTACTTTCACTTGTGTAACTGAAGTGTTGATCAACTTTCAAGCTCATATTTTACTTACTACAAATCTGTCTTTCAGTGACAATCAACAGCAACAAACGACGTGCTGATTAATGCATGTTAAATAAAAGATGAAATCTGAGTAAATGTTGTAAACATGACACTAAGTATTAAATATCCCAAGAAAAATTGAGAAATACAATCTGACATGAGAGCGTAGTGGTTCCAGAACGAACAGGCTTTTTTCTTCATGATCTGGTGTTGCAACAATAAAGCAAATTTCAATATCTTCAATTTCAAATGTCTTAATCATTTTAATTTGCAAATATATTAGTGCAATAAACAAGTCACAGTTTTATACCACATTCAACAAAGAGATTTTGTTATTATTACGATTTAAAGTCAGTCTGGCAAATATCAATCCATTTAATGGACAAATAAACCAGAACTGTAACCAATTAAAATGTGTTGAAATGTGGATTTGTTACAAGCATCACAAAACATAGTTATGAAAGTATTAGTCGTTTACTTCCTTCCATTTTAAAGTCAGCTGCACCAGTATTTAGAGGTTGCAACAAATATGGCCCACATATCAGACTTTTCTTTAAATATCTGAATATCCTGCTATTTTTTATTTTAGCCTAGTGGTACTATACTATAACTTTAGTACTATACTAGTCAACCACCCACTTAAAAAACTCATTTCATTTTAATAAATACAAATATTTATAAATAAAAGTGTATGTGCTTTGCAGTAGTTAATATAGTTATAAATTATTATTAATTTTGCAACACTCTTCCATTCTGTTCATCGACTCGCCGTCTAAGATAATGTTTCTAACTGTAGAACTACTGTATAATGTTGTCTAATCATTGAAAAGCTAAATTATGTGTTAAACATATTCTTTTTTTAAAACACAAACACGGCCAGTTAGATCAATGTAAGTGAGGGTAAAAGCCTGGGAAATGTAGAACCAAATGCTTTGTGTCCTCTATTATGAAACCGTCCAATTTCTATAGCTAACCACAAAACACCCTTGTTCTTCATAACATTACCTATTCAAATAAGCTACAAAATACAAAACTATTAGACGAGAGCACAAGAGTCTAACTTTAACTTTTCAACTATTAACCTGCAACCAAACCAAACTATAGTAGTGTACAGCAAACATCACCTGAAAAACCAACGTGGTTCAATTAAGGCCAAATAATAAAGTCAGAATTTAAAAGCACATGGTAGTAATGTGTGAGCTTAGGAGTTCACATTGGTTACTGAAGCTGTTTCTCCATTTAACTAAATAATAGGAATTACTTAATTATTTTTTTTTGTAATATATTTACTCACTACATCTATTGTGCCAGTGTGTCATACTGCCGGGATCATACTTTATACAGAGCGCACAATAAATCCTTAATTCATTTTATCTCGAGGCGAAATACGTAATTAAATTAGATTAAAGATTTTGCAGCCAATTTTTAGCTCACCTGCTTCTTTGTTTCAGAAATTTCCTTTGTCAATTTAGCATAGAGGGATGCTCTAAAACCCAGAATTGTTCCAAAAAGAATTCTTATGTATGGCACTGCATTAGAAAGAAGTCAGTTTAATTAAGTGTTTATTTATAAAGGTCATTAATTCATCAATTTTTGTAATTTAAATCCAGTGAGGGGACAAAACTAGTCATAAATATCTTCTTCCATTATGGGATAGATGGAGAATAATGACTCAGGCAGATCAAGATCAGGGTCATTGGATGCTAGATGTTAGCGGGTGATGGTACATCAGAAGAGCAAAACTAATTTGTTTTAATCTTTACTTTTCACTATGACTCTTTTACAATGTCTCCAAACCTTAGTTTTTTAACAATGTCCTTTCCGGGGCTCCGTACAATTCATTTGTATAAATTAATTTAGTTGAAATATCTGAACCTTTTTCATACTTGAATACTTCTGTCAATACAAGCATGTTATTTAACTTTAACTAAGTCTTTAACTTGGCTGTAATGCAATTAGTTAATGATCTGTCACATAATTTAATATAAAAAGAACAGACTGGAAAGACATTAGATGGAACTGTGTACACAACACTGGAAATGCTTTAACAAACAGCTGTTGGTTTTTATAGGGTTGCTAGGATGAACTATTATCTTGTAAGAAGGTAATGTGTAAATAGGCAAACACACACACACACACACACACACACACACACACACACACACACACACACACACACACACACACACACACA
>JAOUQU010116845.1:0-15545 GCA_028566735.1 Ammoglanis amapaensis
GTATATGTATTATGTACTGTAGATTGACCTTAAAGGTAATAAAAAACTTACGCTTAAGCACTAAAACACTGAGTGTTGATTTAATATTTAACACAGCATGTGCCAGGAATCGGTTCTTAGGAAACTCCGTTGCTGAGTTCTCCATATCATGATAAATTATCTCACATGTAACCTTGTAACATAACACAAATGCTCTTTCAAACAGATGACTAAGGTTTTTTTTTAAGATGCAACTGTATAAATAGCTATAGCTAAATAACCCAAACGACTCAACTATAATATAAAGAAAATAATTACAAAGTACGGACTTGTTTCATGAGGCTCTTCACGTGGTAGATACTTCCTCTGCAATACGCTTCCAGGATGAGGCCAAATTTCAGGCTGACCGAAGACACGTGCATTTCTGACCTTTATTAAAACCAGGCTGTTATTTATATGAATTTACCAAATAAAAACGAGATCAATTCTGCAATGCAAAAGAACTTACCTGAGATGCCAAAACAGGAAGTGACCGATCCTTTTGTTGGATAGAGCTCGCTCCAAGAGAAAGCTAGTCAAATCACAGTCCAGGTAGGGTTCATACTTTAGAACCTGAGTCATCTGCAAAAGGTACTGAGAGAGTTCCTCATCACTGTTGAGAGAGCATACAGACAACAAGAAAAGGGACCCATTTTAGAACCAAACGATCCATAATGCACCCTGGTTTTAATGATGCTACGTTATGTTTTCACTTTGTTTAGTACTATTGTGATTTCTCACATAAATCTATATTCATATCATAGTCTGCTGCTTTTTAAGTCTCAATATAAGGTTCAACTTTTACCTAGTATTTCTACTTAAATGTTCACTTTTGTTCATATTAGATTCCGGGCCGGCTAAAGTTTGTGGCTTGCAGTAGCGTGTAAACTCATATAAGCCTGCTAAAAGTAACACCAGACAAGGGAAATTACATAAGTTAAAAATACGAATTACTGTCAATGTTACTGCTGCTCTGCATTCTACTTTACATTATGACCAAAGCCGCACAATAAAGTTATTTTTAAAAAACCTCTATATAGTGTTTACATGGACTAAAGTAATAGTGAGGCCACAGCTGAAAGCCTAAGAGAAGTGGTTTCAATGCACGAACCTCAACTTCCCGAGGCAGCGGATGGTAAAAGATCGGACGTGGGGGTCAGGGAAACTGTAGTCCAGCAGCTCCAGTGCGTTCAGGGCTGACAGTTCTGGCCATTTTCGTAGTAAAGCCACTACCTGGAACACACATCACATCACATCAGGGGTTAAGAGACTTCCACGAAAAAACTGCAGGCTGTAATTAGTCAATTTTGCATACAATAAATCGTGGTATCATTTCTGAAGCTTTTGTGCCTCGGTGTGGCAATATAACACTGAGAAATGTCCATTAACTGTGGTTTAAGATGTTGCCTTGATGAACAGACACCCTACATTGGACAGTGTAGCCTAGTGGGTCGACCGTTGGGCTGGGAAATTGGGGGTTCAAATCCAGGCTCTGCTACACTCCGTTACACTGCTGGGTCCTTCAGCAAGACCCTTAACCCTGTCTGCTCATTGTAAGTCGCTTTGGATAAAAGCGTCGGCTAAATGCTAGATTTATTTATTTATTTTCTTTGGGTGTGGGCAAATTTAGACTGAGTTAGCTGTCAGGGCAATTCTGTAGTGGTCTTTAGTGGCAGATCCTGACTAGAAATCTGATTGAACTTTAACACAGTTTGCAACTGATCTTTTCAAAGAGCCGGGCAGTATGAATATAGAGGAGAGGCCAATTTTCACAATTTGTCAATACACAGATCTGTATAGCAAATACAGTATGTACCATGACACATTAAGGGAAATTAAGAAAAGAAATACATTTCTCCAACATCATCAGGATAAAACAATAGTAGAGTATTAAAAAATAAGTACTATTGATATGAGGTATATATAGAGTGATATATAAACAGTGTAATAAACAGTGTTTATAATTGAACACCCTATTTTTCTAAATCTAAATATTAAATAATAATGGCATAGAAGACTATGTATCAATGGAATCATCCTGTAAACTATTATATTTTTCCTATTAAATAATTAAAATGTTTATTTAAAAACATACACAAACATACTAAAAAAATATTTAGCTCGGGTAAAACCATTTGTTAAAATACCAGACTTTGTGTTGAATGTATTTATACACTCTCAAATAGTATGGGAGCGTAGCTGATGAGTCACAGGTTTCCTCATTCATACTATTTACTTCTTGCACATTTTATATCAGCAGTAAAAAGTCTATTAATCACATTGAAATCTTTCCTCTCGTATGTATTTATAGTATTACCCAATATTTAGATCAACTGGATCAGGCTCAAACCATCTACCCAAATCAAATATCACATGCAGAAAGACAGTACAACATTTGTTCTGAAGATTCTTAAAGATATACAGAACAAGACTATGTTTTTAAATGCTATCCAGTCAGATGGAATAGTAGCCAAATATCTGTAACAGACAATGCACAAATATGCTTATATTCAGTGTACACAAGTTGTTTATTACTTTTACTTCTACATTTTACATTTCTACTATGAGTTAATGTATTGATTGGACTCAGATTCCTATAATAAAATGTACATTAAATGCGACATAGAAGTAAACTGTGCTACCCCACTGCCACTGGGCTCCAGGATTTTAATTTAAACGGCATCCATAATTTTTTTTTTACTTTTATCACACATTTTTTTGGAAAACAGTTTTATTTGATGACATTAAAATCAGGATTCATGACATAATTACTGACAGCGCACCATCTCTTGCTATGCACACATTATCACCTTTTCCCACCCCATCCAAATGTGACCTCCTCCAAAAACCAGACCAATTTGACACACCATTCTCAGCACCGCAAAGACATATATAGCATTGGAATTGTAGTGTGGTGTAGAAATATATTAGTCAAATGTCAATACTTATTGTGCATGTATCTATAATGTGTCTGAACAGGGTTAAAGTATTGAGTTGACAGGGTTGGCATGGTGTACAGTTTGTATACCCACTTAGTGCTAATTATCAGAGTGTTTTTCCCTTGTTCACCACAATCCAGCAAATGGGTAATGGGTACCCATTTCCCATTTGTACTAGACTGGTCCATAGCATAGCTAAGAGTTGAACTTTGAGAGCTCAATGTTGACATTGTGTTGAATTGACACATACAAAGACATTGTTAAGAAAAATAATCCCATGTTGTTTAGTTCCCAGGCTGAACGCAGAGAGGGTAGGATTAGATTGGAAGCAGAGCCAATATTTATGCATTAGTGAATGGGCTGCATAATAATGCACTAATTGTTACTGGCAGCCCTAAATCCTTCCAACTCAAGAACAAAAGACAGACATAAATAAATCATTACAAACACTTTTCTGAGCCAGATTCTACGTCTGATATAACAATACTAACAGATAAGCACCAACTATAAAGTAGGTATCTAACTCTGCTGCAGTACTTGAATGTGTATTGCAGAATGTTTTACATGACGACATTGTTGCATTGTTCACTCTTTCCAAGTGTAACATTCAAGTTGAAGACATATGTTTCATTCTATAAAAGTTAAACTGATTTACCAGTTGTTTGGTTATAACATTGCATTAAAATATAATGTTAGTTGTGATGGGAACTGTAACCCTCACATTACATTGAACAGGACATCAGCTACTATTAAAAAGTCCCCAAAATTAACATTGGATGGAGATGATATTTCAATTTTGTTTTCATTATTCATTACAGTCACATTATCCTGATTACTTTTAAAAAAAATTATGAAATTGATTTGTGGGTATTTCTAATTTCTGTCATTGGTTAAAGGGGTGATTTATTGATGCATAGTCAGAAAAAACCTTTACGTTCACAAAAGTATAGTTTTTGGCATGCTTGGCAGGAAACAGCAGAAAACAAACACTGCAACCATTGCTGGAAGAGAACAAGCTGGTGGTGGTCGCATTATTCTCAAGGGAATATTTTTGTTACATTCTCTAGGCCAATGCATCCATGTTAAAGGCACTGTTTGTTTATGAAAACCTCCTTGCAGATAATGTACACCCATACATGCATATTAGCTGTCCTGTGCCAGGTGGGCTCTTGCAGTCATCAATCTGATATGCCACATGAATATAAATGTCTGACATTGTTTGGAACAGCGTGACTAAAACAGTCAAGTACTACATTGACTTGCCAATTCCTTGGACTTCAATAAAATTAAGCATCTTTGGACCTACTTCGATCAATGTGTTTGCTGTATAGATCCTTCCCCATGCACCCTTCATAAGCTGTGGAATGCACTGCTGTCACTGTCACTTTAGATACCAGTGAAAATCCAGCCCATTTAGCTTCTGTCTGTGTGGCACCTGGTAGCTATACTGGATATTAGATGAGGTGAAAACAATACGACACAAATTGTATATAATTTTAGACTAAACAAGTCAAAGGTTACAATCATGCCTCTTACAATCGGGACATTGTTGCATAACATCAACTGATTGACAAATATCTGTGCATCCATAGACATGTTTTGTGTCTTGATTAATAGCACAATAATAGCACATCCTATTTGATTCAACTGTTTGAAAAGGTTTTATATATTTATTTGTAATTGAATATATTTTGCAGTATATGCGAAAATGTATTATTGTAAAGCGAGAGTTAAATAAACATGGTGTGCAAACTTAAACTAATCATGTAGCAGAAGAAAAAAATTCAAAACAGCTTAGAAAGTTTGGCAGGTAGCTCAGAAATGTTCAGCCTTAACGATGAACTGGTGTCACATTAATTGCCAAGTGAGAGAGCATGATGTCTGGCATTAGCGGTAGGGTTTTGGATTGTCTTTTATTATTGGTTTGGTTGGCTGTGATGGTTGTATGCAATGAAGGGCAAAGAGAGAAAAGGTTACAGTATTATTTCCTTCAAAATAGGAAGAAACACTGACATTGATTTAGACAGACCATTTGATGCTCAGTGAGAAGGATTGGAAAGAAAATAAGAAACCAGTTAAGTTGTGAATTAATTTTGTGGATACAATTAAATTTGTAGATATCCAGAGAGCAATCTTTGTCTTTCGAATGTACAGGGCATGCCAGGACACTGAATGTCACAATGGACTATTCCTTTAATTTCACAAAACCTGGTGGTTACCCATGTTCACAACAACAAATAATCACAATAATCAGTTATCATAGGAAACCTATAAAGTTACTAATCATACTGTTCAACTGCTTGTCTTGACCTTTTCATACTCTTCATACATCTTGTTCGCTCTGGTGATGGACAGATGAGTCTAGATAAGATTAGAAAAGAATCGCCATGCACACATTTTCATTTTCCAAAGTGTTTAAAAGTTCTCTGTGGCTAGAGTATAAGCATTTTCAAGACTTTTAGATTTAGCTGCCCTATTAGCTGCCCATTGTACCTGTAAATCTTCCTTCCTATCATGAGAACAAAATAGTCATTAGCTAGCATGTCAACAGTATGAATTTAAGCAAAAGTGTTAAAGTCGCACAATTTCTATTCAATTAAAAACAAGTAAACCAGACACAGCAAAGCGTTTCTTGTAAAATACATCTACATTAAATAATCAAAGAGTACAAATAAGGCCTAATGTGATGTAACAACTAGAGTACAATAGGAATACATTATATTGCTCATCACTGCTAACTTCTTTAGAAAGTTTTTTCCCCAGCGACTCACAACCTTTACTTGTACTCGTTGCCACTTTCATTGCCTCATCACCATTTCAGCCGGGTTCCACCCCCCAATCATTTATTTCATTACAAAGGCAAATCATACTTGGAAAACTGCCCCAGTTAGTATCACTCAGTTCCTAACTTATTAATAGAAAATATGATGCAACATAGTAACTCTCTTTGAAGCTCTCTAATTTTTTTCAGTTTTGTTCGTCTGCTTTTTGTCTGTTAAAGTCCAAACGAATGATCCAACCACATGATGTTTTTGCAACCTTCAACAAAGCATGCCAGCTTTGTGGCTTGGTGTACAATGGTGTTATACATTTACATTTTCAGCATTTAGCAGACACCTTTATCCAAGTGACAGCAGTAGTTAGAGCATACAATCTGTACAACGAGCTTCGCTCAAGGGCCCAACATCAGCAATCTAGCAGTAGTGAAGTGTGAATTGGTATTCTTTGGATTGCTAGGATCCCTAACCACTAAGCTACAGCTAGTTGTCATACATTGTGTATAAATTGTCTACCAAAATTATCAAGTTAATCATTGATCCCAGAGGGAGATTGCTGTTCTTACAGTTGCCCCCCCATTTTGTAAAGCAAATTGTCAACTCTTAGAAGAGGCATCAAAGAGTTTGAGGAGCTTTAAAGATGAGATTGCCATTCCTGTAGAGGGCATCAGTGTTCTTAGTCCAGTCCATCTTATTGTCATTGTGCACTCCCACGTATCCATACTGACTCCTTCTGAGGGACACAGGGCTCACCAATGCCAGGTCTTTCTTCAGGTCCACCACCAGTTTCTTTGTCTTTGTTACATTGAGTTGCACCATCAAGTCCTTCAACGTTGCATTGTACTCATCCTCATGACATTCCTGATTCATCCAACTACTGCAAAGACAAACTTGATGACAGGCTGAAGTCTGTGGTGAGGAGAGTGAAGAGGAGGATGGAGTGGACAGTTCACTCGTAGCTCCAATGTTGCTGATTTCACCTATTGTGTAAACCAAAGTATATTTCAAATGAATCACCTGACAGCTCCTGTCACTTTTTAAACTGTTTTACATTTGGCTCAAAGTAGATTCAATTCACAGGTTATAAAAAAGTGCCAATCAACCACAACCCTAACCACGATGAAGCAGTGGGTAAATAAATAAGGATTCATGAATCAATTAAGGAAATGTAGAGCCTCTAAGAACTAAAGGCAATTACATTTTTTAGAGAATCTGAAACTTTTAATCAGTCAACATTTCTTTTACTCATTCTCTAGCATAAATAATTGGCATTTGCAAGACATACAATAATTCAATAACTAATTGTTAGGTGCAAAGCTCAAACATTTATATGTAAAGTTTATGTTTGGTCTAATAAGAGCAACATGCTTTTATTAGTAAATATGTTCTATGGTTGTTCTTTAATGTTGATCATAGACCCTTATTTTATCATTATTTTGTTACTCATGTTCAGTCATATAACCGACCCTTGGGTGCTATGCGGACCACTATCAAACAAATTTCTCAAAAGTTTTATATTTTTTGTTTGTTTAAAGTGTTTTTACAGAGTAGGTTGCCAGGTTTCCGTTGATTGGTTTCTCGAATCCATAGTGCTTTAAGGAACTGTGTATCTTTGGGACAATTTAACATCTCTAATCAACATAGTGCATGTTTTGGGACCTGTTGCTGTGAGGCGACTGTGCTAAAAATGAAGCCACTGTTGTGTCCCAGATTTTATTTAGCAGGTTACACAATCATGGTATGTCTGGCAAAGGCCAATTATTTATGCTAAAGAATGAGTGGTTATCTCTGGTAAAGCAAATGTTCCAACTAAAAGGTACACATGTTAATCAGATACTCCAGCATTCCTTGTCCGCTGTGTTCCACATATTTTTCTCCTTTTGTTTCTACTCCATTTGATTTTATTATGTGGGCATATTGACATAATGCTCTAATGGTGGTGACACAGCAATGTGTCTGTTCGGTGGAAAGTTTGACTATTTAATTGATGTGCTTAAAGTTTATTAATGTTAGCAGTGCACACATTTACGGTTAAAGGATGCTTCACGATATAAAAATTTTATTGTATGAAATTGAGAAGTACTTTTTTATTAATCAACAAATGTGTCAAACTGAAATACATGAAGTACTTACCAATGTCATGAAGTTTTAATTTGTGGAGATAAACAAAAATTCATTTAGGCTAATTTGCTTTATTTTCCCAAGTATAGGCCTCTCTTGCTTAAGAAAGCTTTGAATGTTTCATCTACCAAATGATTGTTTTAATTATTTAATTAATATTAATTATTATTTAATTATTTTACTATTGTTCATTCCTTCCATCCCTGGTGGGATGTGTTTCCATAGTTAATGTGTTTTTACAGAGCAGATTAACAACTCTCACGTCCAACCCAGTTAACCAGCAATGCCAAGATTTGAACCTGGGAATTCAGATTCATAATGCTGTGTACAGTAAAAAATCCCACTACTCCACTTTCAAATGATTAAGGAATGGATTTATAAAGTTCAGGAAAGAGCAAAAAGCTGTGATCTGTCAATACCTTTAATTATTAACTTACAATTGATCAGTGGGATAACTTAAAACTTAAAACATTTGGAACAAAATAGAGACCAGCCTAAGACTAAACTATTGCATGTATCAATGTCAGCCCAATGTCTTAATGTAAAAATGCAAGCAACATCTCTTGGTACAGAGTATATTAAAATTAAGTACATATTTTTGAGCCTATTGGTTTATTATTGGTTTGCAAATACATCTGACTCTGTACTGTGTTATTGTTTTATTTGTTAGTTAGGTAAAAGCGTTACTTAAATCCTTTCACAAAGATGCTATACAAATACTTACTATTGCTAGTGGTGCTACTGGCAACAAAAATATACACAAACAGTTTCTTAATATAGACAATGTTTATGATTAAATTACCTTGGGCACATCATGATCAGCAAAATAGTAACAGTCAAAATTCTTTACACGATAAGCATAAAGGATTATCAGTGTTGCAGCTGTTTTAACACAGTTTGAATGTAAAACAATGCAGTGTTACGTAAATGTTACCTATTTAGGTAAACACAGGTGCTTAGAAGTAAATGGGGTGCATGTACTCCTATAATTCTTGTGGGTGGAAAGTCAGACTGTGATAAAAATGTATTGCATATCGCATAACTTACTCTCTCAGCCAGGACCAAATATTTGCCTTTTGGTTTCACCTATTGTGTTCACGACTTTGTGCTGTTAAATTGTTATATTAGGTGCATCGATTTAATTGTACCCATTATTCATTTTTTAAACATCTGCAATTTCAACAGAGCTTCTCTCCAAATTATGCAGACGCCACCTGTACGGTATGTAAAAAAAAACAAATCTATGGACGCTTTGCAAAAATATATTGAGCAAAAACTATTTCTATATTTTAAGTTTTGAAGTACTTGGTGTTATTAATTTCTGAATTTTAAATTCATGTTTCCTGTTCCACTGGCAATTACACATCCACAAAACATACCAAATCCACCATCATGCGTCACAACAAGTTATTCAATTATTAAATGCTGCTCTTTGTTTTTCAAACATACCTTTAATGATTGTGACCAGAGTGTAATCTTTACTTTAGTCACAGCAGTTGGTTTTGAAATGCCTTTGACTATCTAAATATTGTTTTGCATTCTTCAGATGTTGACTTTTGTGATAAGGTGTCAGAAAAGGTTTCCTTTTTATGACTCTATCATATATTAAATTTGTTAAATCATTGGTGCACATTCTGTGGTTGTTGGGAATGGGATTTGTATACATACACGATTGCTCTGTTTTAGACAGACAACTTGGGAATACATGAGAAAACCCAACGCATTTACAGGTCTTTACAAATTCAGGGCTCCCGAGAAATTAAAACAATTCACGTTACAACTGGAGACTTATTCCACAAATCAGTTTTCCTGCATGGAATGCCAAATCTTTAAAGCTCAGTATGTCAAATCTGCTCAGAATGCAGATACAACCTTATAATTCCAAGTAGACAAAATTGGAAGTGCTTGAAAAAAGATGTTCTAAAATAAAATAAAAAATCATAGATTATCCGATTTTGTTAGTATGGCATGCACTCATGTATAGGATAAGGCTAAGTATATAGGTTAAGCATTGTGTTTACACTCAAAGTAAGCAGTATCACTGTACTTTATATGAAATAAAATCAGTGCTATTAATATATTAGGCAACACAAGTTAAAAGATACATTTGTAACAATTGTAATTTTATTATTGCAGAAAATATTCTCAAATGTGAATCAGATTTGATTAGTAGTTAATTAAACAATTCAAAATATTATTAAGTAATTGTATGTAAGTTTTCGTGTTTCTTGAATAATGGTAAAAATGCAGGTAAATCTGTTGGGGGTAGAAATCACATAGAAACTTTTATTTGATCTTCCAGTGGATACTGTTCTAAAAGAATAGCTGAGTGAGAGGCGTTAGGAGAAAAGCTTTCTGAATTAGAAGTCTCTGTGGGCAGATGAAAATTCCTATAGGTGTAAAGCCTAGGTAAAAATATCCTGGCCTCCTGATTGTGTGCATGTGAGGTTCTGGTAGATGACAAATTGATGAGCAACTGCTCACTCGGAGCTAATGAGTGAAGAAGTGAAAAGATGGATGCAGTTTCTTCTACAACTACTAAAATTGTGATGCTGTGAGTTCACATTTTGAGTACTGATGTGTATTTGTCTTATTCTGCTAAATCTAAAATCCATTAAAAGAGATCCTGTCTGTCTGTCTGTCGACATATAATGTATCAAAGTGTACATGTAATGTATCAAAAAAAATCAAAGTTTGTCACATTGATTTATATAACTAGCAGTAAAATGCTATATTGACGGCTTAGCCTTGAAGCTGTAAAAATATTTAACAAAATATACATTGTATTAATTTTTAAAATGTGAAAATATTTTAAAGCTAAAATATGGACAATAAAATCAATACATACATTATAAACAGTATTGTGCATGTCATTGTCCGCTAGACGCATGTCTCTCTAATAGCATGAGTGATTATTTTTGTTCAGATCACTCTTGTATTTCCACTTGTTTTTTAACTAAGAGACCCAATAAACTTGTCATCAGTTGTGTAAAATATTGTAGGCAACCATGTTCGCAACAATCCATAAAATTGTTCAAAAAATATTTTTATATGCCATTTTGCCAACATAAAGCAGAATGGTTGATTTACATTTACAAATGTGCACAGTATAAGAGTTAAAGGCTTTCATCTAGCTACTGTTTTATAGGTTTGATTTATGTAACACTGTAAATAAGGTTGTCCACCCAACAGGATATTCTATTGCACTTATAGGATGTCCTTTGAAATTTGCTCTTACCTCCAGAACAACTGTGTACCCAGTGTGCCCAGTCCAGCTAAAAAGACTCTGAGAAGCAACAAGGTTGAGCCGAGTGCGTGCAAAATTATTGAGGCCACTATTATCTGTGAAACATCCAAGGCCTTAGCCTTGTTCTGAGCTGTGCCTTGCCAGTCTGATTTTTAAAAAGATCACATAGATTTCTTTGGACTTGTTGGTTTTCATCCTCATTACAAAAAACATTGTAAACAGTGTCTCAACTACAGTATCTTGCAACAATCTTAAAATTACGCTGCTTATTATTAGTTCAACTAAGTATATCATTGGATATAATTAAATCTAATATGATACATCAAACCACAGTTTAGATTGCAACAATAAACAATATGACAAAATGTTTAAGTCTTTCAAAAATAAATACCATTCGCTTCTTTCTGTCATGGTTGGTATTTGCAACCCAAAGCAAAATCAAAGGCACTTTACTGTCAAAGGAAATTACTGATGATTGCGAGTAGATTCATTCAGAAAACAATTATTTTCAAATAACATTTACACCACCAAATGGAAAGTAACAAAGAATAAAATAAAACTGTACAGTCAAAACAAAAACAAAGAATTTGAAGTAGTACGTTCAATGATATGTTGAAAATTTCTTACTTTTAAATTACTGAATAAAAAAATAAAAACTAAGAAATGATTGATATATCAAGCTTGCCATGCTTTACTATCTGTAAAAACTAAGATGCAAAGAAAATACAGTTAGTTTCCCATAAAAAATTAAATATATACTGTTGTTCTTCTAATGTTAGTGGTATGGGACTATAAGCAATACACCCGGTACATGACCATATATCTTGATACCATCCATACCTTGTGTCCATTCTTTTTCATTCATTTTTTTTTCTATAAGCAAGCCAGGGTCAGACAAAATGATACATGGATTAAGTTTGTATCTAGGCATAATAGCTTTCACTGTGAAAAATGTCATTGCCATATTTGACTGCTTCTCTGCTCTATGTAGGCATGTCACTGCTATAAATGGAACATCAGAACTTACAGAGAGAGAGAGAAAGTACACGTTGAGTGTTAGCAGTTGCATGCAAAACATCACTAATCTCAATGCCAGGCACTGTAAAGATTAGTGCATAGCATACCACCTCTGAACTATTGGTGTGGTGGAAACATGTTCTTTTAGATAACAAATCACACTTCTCAATCTTGCAGTCTGGCAGGTGAGTCAGGTTTGGCAAATGCCTGGAGACTGTCACCTGTCTGACTTGACTGTACAGATTTGAGGTGGTCTGTTTTTAGGTGTTGGGCTAGAACCTTTACTTTAAGTATAGAGACACTATGAACACTTGTATGCTTGTAAATTTCATGCTGTAGTTTAGCAAAGGTCATTTTATCTTCTAGCATGACTGTGCGCCAGTGTACAAATCAAGATCCATAAATACACAACTGGGTTAGTTTGATGTGGAAGCACTTGATTGGTCCAAACAGACTGCTGACCTCAACCCCAGTGACCACTTTGGTATGAACTAGATTGGAGATTGCAAGCGTTACAAATGCTTTTCTTTATGAATGGAAGGAAACTCCCACCAACATTGTGTCAAAAGTCCATAATAGTTGTTAAGCTTTAATTAATGTACTTATTATTTTCATAATTCATTCAAGTTTTTTTTGTTATTTTATGTGTATCAGAATACATGACATATTCCCAAGGGGGTTCTTTGTCTATCACAAGCAGGCTCACCTTGACCTCTTATGCATTTTGTCCTTCTCTAGTCAGTGCTTATTTGAGCTACCTTGTTGGCAAGCTCACACATACGCAGCCTGGCTGACCACCCTATCAAGAGCCAAAAGTTCCTCACAATATTATTTAGGCCACCCCTTTATAGACATCATTAAGCAAGCAGCAATGTCACTGAACTCAAAGGCCCAGTGTGAGACATTTGGTTCTCCCTTGAACTTGTTTTGGCACTTGAATGGAATGTATGACCCCTGAGCTGTACTTTCATAGTTTCAGCTTTCTGTCTCATGGTGCTGACATTGTTCATGCATAGTAGACAACAGGGCTAGGTAAAGGTTAAATAGAATGATTATAAAGATTTTTATTTCACCTTGAATGGTAGATTATTCTCTCCACAACATATGTTTTTTTTCTGATGCAGTGTTATAGCAGAACAAAACATGCATGAACACAGTGCTAAACTAAATAAAAACACTTTGTTGAACATAACAGGTAAGCATGAGGTGTTTTTACATATATGCTGCAATCGCTCTCTCTGTCTCTTCCCCTCACTCTGTTTATGTGTGTATGTGCACCCAGGATCTTATGACCAGAAGCCTTTACTTACTCTATGAGTAGAGATACGGTGTTTCTATAATAGGCCACAACAGCTAAGTGATCCTGTAACATTGTAAATGTGAATGTGTGTGATTGTATGTTAACAGTAAAAAGCTAAAACTATCTATAAACTTCTATTTCATTAACAATCATTATTGATCGATCACACAATGACATGTCAAGAATGTACCTGCAGACACCTGGACATGATGAGACAATATAATACATAATTTTTACCAATAATAATTACAAAAAAAAATTATACTATGTCTGCAATTATATGTTGTTAAGTTTAAATGTAAATATTGCTTAGATTGGATGTAGTTGTGAATAAAAAAAAGTTTTTTTAGGTATGAAAGGCTTATATCTATATTTCATTATACCACAAACACATGTCAAGTCAAGTCAAGTCAACTTTATTTCTATAGCGCTTTTTCCAATAGATATTGTCTCAAAGCAAATTTACAAAATGCAGGACAAACAGAAACCCCTGTCGAGCAAGCCGAGGGCAACTGCGGCAAGGAAAAACTCTCTAAAAATTACAGGAAGAAACCTTGAGAGGAACCAGAGGACGTAGGTATTCATAAAGCAGGTAGGATTCAGACCAGACCCCAACAGGGTAAAAAAGTATGAGTAAAAAAGTAAATTGATTAAAATTTATTCACCTGTATGTCTTGGTTTCTTTTCATAAACCTCCTTTATCCAGTATACAATAATTGTAACAATTATAGCAATTCTGGGATTGGTTTATTACAATCGCTTCCATTGGACACCACTTTGTTAAACTCTGGGATGAATTTTTGGCTGCCAAACCTTTCAAACCGTACATTAAAATAAATATATAATAATATTAATATTAATAATAAAGATTATTTAATTCAATGATTTGTGTTTTCCTTTTAAGCTTTTCAATCCAAATAAAATATAAACGTATAAGGACGCCGCCGCTCCACTGACCTTGTCGCCGAGCAGAACTGATTCGTGTGGCACTTATTTAAATGAACAGCCTCAGACACTTTATATTTTATACACATTCATACGCCCAGGCTGAACCATAAAGTCCACGATAAAGAAAAGCAGATTCAATTAAGACTCCGTTGGTTCATTCGTTTGTGCATTGTGTCGCCGCTTCGTCCTATTCACGGCGGCGTCGGCGGGATCGACTCAAGTCACCCGTCCATCACAGAATAATACAAATGAATCTGTATGTCAGATTAATACCTAGTCTAGATCCCACACAGACTAGTACCTGGACCACCATGTCTGGGAATCCAAACCATTCATGTTCATTGGAGACTTATAACACTTATCACGCCTTTAATGGATGTTGGGGTCAGATTTACCAACGTCGGAGCACAAGGGGTTATGGATGTTACTCAAGGACCCAACCCAGAGCCTGGATTTTAACCCCCATCCTACCTATTAACGCAAAGCTCAACCTCTTAAGGGTCTCAATCAGGGGTAGTAGTGGAACTTAAACTGGTGACCTTCTGACCTTCTTACTATCACAACTAAGCACGGAGATGGAAATCCGGAGGACCAAACCATCAAGGAAAAGAGTGTCAGACGTATTAAAAATTAATCAGTTCAAAAAGAGGAGGACGAAGGAACTGATGAGTCTAAAGGTAAATGTGTACCTGCGTAGAGTTCAGGTCCATAAACAGCGCCCACTACAGGATTCAGCTTCCAACCTGTAGCACACAAACATAAACGCGGTGAAGAGAACGAACTCTTATCTTCATATTGGGGGACCTGGATTAATGATGATTTAAGGAGAAGCCTCGCGAGGTTGGATAGCAGAGTTACACCAGGTTCTAAAGACAAGTTCTGGACATTCTTGAGGCAAAGACAAGAAGACAAATTCCTGCCTCATCAGTAGAATCATTATTGGTACATCAAATAGGGATTGTTGGATTATTACGGTGTCAGTTCTACAAAAATTTGTCTTACTTTCATATAATTATTATATTACTAGTATTGGCCCAAGTATAAGCCGCACTTTTTTCCAAAATTTTGAACTTAGAAAACTGCAGTGCGGCTTATTTGCGCAGTTGTAACAGAAACTTCAAATCTAGCGCACATTTATAACACAACATGTTATGATGCAACAATGACGCTCATGTTTG
>JAOUQU010116953.1:0-15543 GCA_028566735.1 Ammoglanis amapaensis
CCGTCTTTATTTGCAGACGACCAATAAGTAACCGGTTGCTGGCCACATCGCCCTCTATTTGAAAGGTTAATTTAAATCTAAGTAGTTGCTTCTTGTTCGTTTGTTTAACCCTTGCGTAACTTGCATTCACCGTGTCATATATGTGTGCATAATTCTAAACCAACTCAGTAAGTCTTTTTTGTGACATATTTGTGGACTTAATAACCCCCCCCACACACACACTATTTCCAGTGGTATTACTCTGTTTATTCTGGAATAGTAAGATCCACGTAAAGATTGTTTATGTGTAATTAGTTGCAACTTCTTGGGAACTCTGTGTGGTTTCGACGAGAAGGCTGTGATAAACAAAGCAATGGTGTGGATCTGTATAGGGAACAATAGTTATAGCCAAAAATCTAGATTCATTGCATAGTGGAATTCATTGAGATGAAAATAACATTGACATGATCAATGTAAATTAAAATTATTGTCCCATAAAGGTCTGGATTTGGTACCATACTCAAAATCAAAGTGGAAGATCAAACTTTAGTTGGAATTCCTCAAGACAATTTAAAATGAAGTTAAGTTGTGTGTGTGTGGTCTAAGGGATGTCCTACCAGACCTGGATTAAAGCATCTGTCAACTCCTGGACAGTCTGTTGGCGGTGGTGTTGGTGGATGGAGTGAGACATGATGTCCCAGATGTGCACGATTGAATTCAGGTCTGGGGAACTGGCGGGCCAGTCCAATGCATCAATGCATTTACCATGCTGGAACTGTTGACGCACTTCAGCCACATGAAGTCTAGCATTGTCAAGCACGCCGTACCCACTGCACCAGCATATAGTCTTACTATAGAACTTACCCCTCTACCTCATGGTACTCAGGATACCTCTGGCTTGCATAAAAGATTGCTTCCCAAAACCATTACTGACCCACTGCTAAAGTAATCATGCTGGAGGATGTTGCAGGCAGCAAAATGTTCTCCAGACTGAATCACATCTGTCACATGTGCTCAATGTGAACCTGCTGAACGCCCTGAAGTAGGCACTCAGGGTGCCAATGTTGTGTTCTCTAGTAAATGTCAACTAACCAACTCTAAGCACAAGCACCACTGGTAGATGTCAGGACCTGATACGACTCTAATGGAATCTGAATCTGACAGTTTGGCCTGTAAACATGAATATTAATGGTCTGCTGGCAGTCATTTTGCAGGGTTTTGGCACCCTGTAAAGGAGGATGTAGCATGCCTGCTTCTGGGTTGTTGTCCTCATACAGCCCCATATTTGATGGCCTGTCACCTGGCACATACAGGAAACCTTCTTGCCACAGTTTGCATTGTTGTGCCATTCTAGATGAACTACTCTACCTGAACAACTTCTGTGGGTTGTAGACACCACTTCATGCTTCCTTTAGAGCTGCGAGTGTTGACAAAGTTTAAAAAGTGACCAAAGCATCATCCAGAAATGATGAGAACAGTCTGTGGTCACCACCCGTCTTGTTAATCGCTTTTTTATTTCTACCTGTAGTATGTTCCATTTGCACAACAGCAGGTAAAATTGATTCACAATCAGTGTTGCTTCCTAACTGGACAGGGTGATTTCACAGAAGTGTGGATTGACTTGGATGATGGATTGATGATTGGATAGATGGTTGGTTGGTTAGTAGAGGAAAACGTAAAAGCCAACATCAATCCAGACTTCTTAGTGATAAAGTCTGACCTTGTAAGAACATACCTTAAAACTACACTGTCTCCTAGTTCACTGTGTGCATTGATTTCCTGTTTTTCCTGATTTCCAGGACTTCTGGTATGCATATATATGAGTACATAGCCCTCTTCCACTGCCCTGCACAAATAATCATTAGTAGTACACGATGGACGTGAGGTCAGCCAGATTGGTACATAATTAGCATGCTGACCTACACATCAGTGCCAGCAAGAGCACATGTGTTTTAATGATTCACCTGTCTATTCCTGTGCTCATAATAATGCAACCATATGCTGGACTTGACTCTATTTAAGCTAGGATAGGTGAGAAACACATAGTTACTAGCTCTGTTTTCTCCCCACTTACTTTCAGTGTATATAATCAGAAATAAGGAGGTTGGGTTGCTGGAGCATATTTTCCCCACCTTTTCATTTATGCTTCCGGTGGGTGCAAGGCACATTAACCTAACTGGACAGAACTCTGGGAGGAAAACAGTCCCCTCTCTCAATATGAATATAAATAGTTGTACTGGCAAAATATTTATCAAACCCGTTGTGCTAAAAGTTTTGAGTTTGAGATGCCATTGGACCGGTGATTGGATCATGTGATTGATATGACCAACTCTGGTCTTTCATCTCGTCTTTCTGGCTTTCCACCATTTCTGATTAAATAAGCGGTGAAAGTGAGTGCATGTGGAAGGCATGCAAACTTTACCCAGATTATCCCATCTGAGGAACATATTCAAGATCCAAGGACCGTTGCTCTGGGTTAACAGTGTTAGCCATTCCAAATTTAGACAGTAACAAGGAGTTGAATGAGAATGTTGTTTATAAATCAATCAAATCCAGTGTTTTTTACACACAAGCTTTAATGGATGAGCAAAAAAAAGGTTATTGTCTAAGGCTCAACAAGTAGCATGAATGTATTTTCATGTGTTAATGTGTGCTAAAATTTGTAATCTTCTTTTTGGGTATTGAGTTGGTGTTTTGACACCATTTGGCTATCATGGCAAGCTGTGACTGCACCCCAGTTAGCATTCGCATAAGGATCATCTGCTGCCAGGTCCTTCTTTTTATCCTATCTATCTATCCTTTCTTTCTATTCTATCCAAGCTATCCTTTCTATCTATCTATACATGTAATGTTTGTGTTTTGTTTGTCATCCTATCTGTTTTTAGATTCAGTAGTGTCACCTTTAAAAAAAAAAGTTTAATTCATGCTTTTTAATTCATTGCTTTTCTCTTGACCAAAACCTTGAGAACGATCCAATCCACCAAATTTAGTTTAAACTGTAATTAAAAACTACATATCTCAGTGGCGTTGTCAAACTCTATGTTTAAACCTTATTAGAAATGGAGTTGTCGTGAGCACTAGGACCTGTTCTGTTTACCTGAAGAGGTTTGATTGTTTTTTTGTAGCTGAATTTAGTGTCGACAGAGAAACTTGCAAACCTTTTGAGATCGGTTAGTGATGCAATATTTACTTGCTTTTTTATTGCTATCTTTTATGGCATAGTGTGTGCATATGGAATTCAGGATGCTCTTACATCACTGATCTGTAGAATTTGTGGCTCTCCTAGTAGAAAACGAAATGCCTTTTTATGTATTAAAACTACTTTCGTTTTCAGAGAGAACCATCGCCATGGGTTTGCATTTTTGTCATTTGGCAAACGCATTTATCCAAAGTGATGATTTTAAAGGACACAACAGCAGCAACCTTGCACAAACCAGCAACCTTCAGATTACTGGTCCTTACTACTAGTTACATTAACCGCCATGCTATGGTCGGCCACGTAACTAATAGGTAATTCATGTTAATATATCATCAAGGTTTTCACACAGTTTACACAGAAAAGACACCAAACATGGGAAGCAAACCCAGGACCATCTTGCTGTGAGGTGACAGTACTACTCTCTACTGCCCTGACACTTTAATGCAAAGCAACTTTCAGCAGGTCAGTTTCGGGATGTCTAATCAATAAAAGGTTGAGGATCCAACATAACATAAAGACCTGTAAGCACATCAAACTGAACCATCAAACTGTTATTTATTAATCCAGTATCTTGTACCCCTACTCTATTACTGCCCTGCAATATTTTTCCTTCATTCCAGTCTTTGCCAACTTAGTGAAGTTTAAACACTTCAAATTAATTGCAACAATTAGCATGTTAATGTATGCACATTTCTAATCTGGTCCATGTACTGCCTTCCATAAATTAAAGTATAAGTGATGATAAAAAACACTTTTAATAGATGATAATTGTATATAATATAAGCGTGTCATTAACATTTAAGGATATGTGGAGTATAATAGTAAAATGTGTAAAGAAATAATAGTTCTCAAAACGTGTTGAATAAAATATACAATATAATTATATCAAATAACTCAGGGGTCACAACAGCCAGTCAATCGTTTCTACCTCACCCCTCGTGCATCTTCTGCTCTTACACCTACTCCCTGTACATCCATATATCTCCTCTTTGATCCGCCTCTCCACCTCCTGCTTGGCAGATCCATATTTTATAGTATCCTAGCAATATATCCACTGTCCAAACCATCTGTCCTCTCTAACTTTCTCTGCCAATTTTCAGACTTCTGATGTTCTCATTACTAAACCTTTACATCCTGGTTACCCCCAAAGAAAACGTCAATATCTTTAGCTCTGTTACCGCAACCTCTGCGTCCTGTTTCTTAGTCAGTGCCATTGTCTGATTACTGGGTGGTCTCATTATTCTCTTGTAATTTTTATACCATGTCACACATCAATCTTTACTACACTGATTACCATCCTCATTACAAAATCCACCACCAGGTTCGTTTCCCACCCTTGACACATAACCTACTCATAACCTCCTATTTGTTTCCTTCACCAACATGCTCATCTGCTCCAATCTGCTCCTCTTTTCTCCCTGCAAATGCTCTCAACCACTTAATTTACCTCCCTCCAGAATCTCTGGTTCTCCTCTAACTCACAACTAACTTGTGCATAGCCATCGACAGCATTCACCATTACACCTTCCATTTTTCCACCCCGCATGTGACACTTTTTTCACCTTAACATTTTTTTTTGCATAGTCCTCATTCAGTATACAATATAAACAAATTAAAATTCCTGTAAATATAAGAAGGGGCTAAATCATGGCTATAAGACCAGTTACTTAAACTATCTTCATGGTCCCAACTAAACTATAAAAGTGCAGAGACTTTGTGAAGATTATTCAGATTTCTATCCCTACAAAGTGTTGTTCTCTTTTGATGAGTAAACATTTTACTAAACAAGAAAGGTTTACATATGACATAGAAATCCATTTAGCAATCTGATCGAGCTGTAAAATATTTAATTTACTTTTCTGGCATTTAGCAGATATCTCCATCCAATACAATGTACTGTCTAAAGAGTCAAGGGCCCAACATTGACAACCTGACAGTTTTCTGAGCTCAAACCAGCAAACATTTTCTTATTGTCCATCCAGACAATAATTTGTAAATAAGAATAAAAAATAAGCATATGACAATATAATGACTAAATACATACTTTCTTAAGACATGTTAAATTTCTATTTGTCATTACACATATACAGATGTACAGTACAACGAAATGTTTCTATTTGCATATCCCAACTTGTCTGGGGTCAGAGCGCAGGGTCAGCCAACGTACGGCGCCCCTGGAGCAGACAGGGTTAGGGGTCTTGCTCAAGGACTCAGCAGTGGCCGTGTAGCAGAGCCTGGACTTGAACCCCCAACCATTGAGTTCACAGCCCAACACTCTACCCACTAGGCTACACTGTCCGCTATGTTTTACATACACTTGATTATTTTTTTATTGACACACTTATACTTTTCAGAAGTCAATTTCATTAAATTAATCCAGTATTTAGGAACCATTTAATTGCATTTTAGCAAAACGTGCACAAAATGTTTTTCGGAACTTTTTTTTGGCTTATGAACATGTTATAAGATTGCGCTATTTAAATTATTGACATTCAGCACATTGTCTTTTATCTACAGCTTTCCAAGAAAGTGCTTCACTTGAAGCATTTTTATGAGACTGTTATTGAAAACCTGCACAGTCTATTTCAGAAGTCATAAAGCAATATTCAGTAAGTTTTTATTGCTATGTTGCTAAGGTTATATGTCTAACACTATAATGTACAATATTACTATATCGAATCCAGCAGCTCAGTAAACACAGGTAGTAGTAGTACTAAAATGATTACGCCTGTCGTTTTAAAACAGCTTAGGAAAAAAATGATTGTCTTGTCAAAAGTTGTGCTGTGTGTACAGCTTGTGAGTTTTGCCGACTTCTTTCAGATCACAAAGTTTAAACAGATTTTAAGGGCATGAACAAGGAGTTCTCACAGTGGCTCGAAGGCTAATTGGGTAACCTGTCATATCAGAGCAAAAAGGTTATGAGTTTGATCCTCAGCCAGGGTAATTCTAGATCTATTTTGTGTAAAGTTTGCATGTTCTTTCAGTGTCTGCATGACTTTTTCAGGGTGTTTAGTTTTACCCACAGCTCAATAGATGCAGTCAGATTAATTGGAGACACTGAATTGACGCATTAACCAGTAAAACTGTACTAAGACGCATTAATCAGTACAACTGTAGTACTGATCCCAAGCCTATGTAAATAGGTAGGGTTGTGGGGAGGGTTAGGGGAAGGGTGGGGCCCAGTATAAAAAATGAGATGCAGGCTTTTGTAGGATGGATTGGTGTCAAGAAGGCCAGCAAAGAAGCCTCTTCTCTTACAAAAACAAAACAGAAAGGATAGAATGAGGCCATGCACAAGGTACTGTATAGGGATCCGACTGTAGATGACTAGAATAAAGTTGTTGCCATTTCAAAAATCCTTTTATTCGGGACATCTGAAGTAAAATGAATGTCCAAAAGAAAAAAAAAATCCTGAGTCCTGTATCATGCCAACAGTGCAACCTTCTCAGACCAGTCATGTGTGGGGTTTTTTCTCATCGATGTTCTATTCCTGAGACCACTGCCACGAATAAGTAATGGAATCAACACATTATCCAAAAGCCCCCTTTTCCAATGATCCCAGTGAATTTGCAGATTCACAAATCTTTTCCAGCATGACGGAGCACCTTGTCACAAGAGAAAACATAATAACCATGTGGATCAGTGAACAAAACAAAAAAAAAATGGGGTCCATAGCCAGGAATATCGTCAGATCTAAATCCAATTAAGACCATGTGGTCAATCCTTAAATTAGGTGGACAAACCAAAACCTATAAACTAGTTTTAACTCCAAACACGGATCATTTAAAAAGCTGATCCCCAGCACACTTAAAACTCCTTAAAAACAATTACAAAAGATCCACAACTAAATATTAGGTCTATTAACTTTAATCTATTTCAGGTTAATCTGATCTAATATTTTCAGACAAAGACTGTTTCCTTCTGAACTGTGTATCAGCTCCAGATGTAAATACCCGATTTTTGATCTTTATTCTAATGTTCATTTTGTAATGTTAAACCCAAATGTTTTTAGTATACAACAATAAAAGGAATAAAAAAAGATAAGTATTTATTGAAAGTATTGTCACGAGATTAACAGAGCTGTTTATAACAATTATGTATAATATTTGGATGACCTTCGTTTGCATAGAACTTCGTCATGGTACTGCTTGATCAACTGCATGTTTTTTTATTGGGTTGTTGTTTGTTCCACCTGTCAATAAATGCAGAAGATGGATTAGCTACTAATAGCTGACCTTAACCGTCAGTAAATTGGTACATGTTTGATGCCCTGTGATGGATTAAAGCTTTCCAACGTTGCAATGATTGTTCCTGAATGGGCTCCAGACCCGCAGCACCCATGTGGTGGTAATAATTAAGAATATACATCTAAACCGTATTCAGTTAAACCATAAAAAAATCTTTTGTTTCTGCTAGGCATTTGATTTTCATATTTTCACCTGAGCCGCAGGTGTGCTGCCAGCTGTTGTCTCCTCTTTTATACATTTTTGTCTCAATATATATAAAAAAAATAGAAGAAATAAAGTTTTGATTCAGTCAAGCTTTATTCTTGCAAAAACAGCCAGCTGAACTCTGGGTTTAGATCTGGCTGCCGGTTCAACTATGAATAATTTACTTGCATGGAGTCAGCTTTTTGGAGGGCTGGTGCACAATGGGAGCTGAGTTCAGCACTGTGAGATGTTTTATTATTCTTCTAGACAAGAAGAGCCAACTGCATATAAAAAAAAAACTTGAATTTCAATTTTGAATCTAGATTTTGTGTGCTCACTAAATCTGCCTTACTTCTATAAATAACACTTACATACATTCACTTTGCTAAGAACATTATGTAGTAGGGAATAAATAGGGAAAACTTGCATGCACATGTTTGCCAAGCAGCCGTAAGAACATATCACAGATTAAGATATTACATCAGGTAAATTTCTTTTGTTTGTTTAAATGTAGCGTTTGTATTATGGTTTATCATAAATAATGAGGTCAAAAGCTTGTGTGTGTGCAAATATATTTAAATAGGAATTATGACTGAGTCTGGAGTTTGGACTACAGTTTGGGACTACATAATAAGCATTTTCATCACGGCATCTTGTTTAAATTATTAGATACTTTATTACCTGTTTAGTAAATCATCTTAAAAATTAATGTAATATTCAATGGAAGCTCATTCATTTAGTAAAACAATAAAACTCTCACAAAAACAATAAACATGGCTGCCAATGCTGGGCAAAATAAAAACATAGACTTGTTAGAAAGGCTTATAGAAAATGCTAACAGGTTATAGCACTTCGTCCTATTGTTTTGAGTGGCAATGCTACGTGCATTAGCATGGTAGTGAAAAGTGACATGATGTCTAAGTAGTGTTGTTCAAATAACCGTATTATTAGCTATGACTATTGTATTCATTCAACGTGAACGTGAGGCAGCTGCTTACATTTCCAAACAGCCTAAATTATGCTTCGGCACTACATTTTTACAACTGCTTCACAGTTGTTGTCATAAAATTTAATCTGCAGCATTACAATTGTCTTGCTATTAAATATTTCTCTATAATTTATTTCTGAGGCTCCGAGTGACATGGTGCTTTAGTGGTTAGCATTCGCTTAAATCTATAAGCGAGGCGGTTATCCAGTTATCCGAGAGTCTGTATGGAGCATTGTGTTGTCTTTCTGTCTATGTTTGCTTACTCTAGGAGTGCCAGTTTCTACCTCCAGTCCAAAAATATCTAAGTAAGGTAAATAGGAGACACAAAACTGTCCATGACTGTGTTTAATTAAAAAAAAAAACTTGTGTATTTTGGTAACTTGTGTAATTTGCTATATACACCTGAAGTGGTCCTTCAGTCATTGTTATTGATTCTAGTATTGTAATACCTTGTAGTATCATTCTGAAGGAAGCATACAATACAGGTGTGTATTGCAGTACTTTATGTCTGTTTTTTGCCAAGGGGCATATTAGAAATTAGAGGTGGGGTTAAAAAAACAATTGAAATTGAAAATGTGTCAACAGAAAAGCTTGCGTCCGGGTATAGAATGATTAAATTTTGTGTGTTTGTCATGAAGGTGTAGAATATGGCTTCCTCATAAACAAACAAACAAACAAACATTCAGAGGCCTACAAATATTTGCCCAAAACATAATTTCAAATCAGACTTCCAATTTAACCAAAGCTTCAAGGAATCAGTTCTATAATATCTAAGACTGGAACTCTTGATTACTAAATTGAAATACTGTTTAAATGTTATTTATATAAATCAGTTGCAGAATTAAACCCACAGTTAGCTGAAAGCTTTTGTGTCAAAAATATCTGCATTTACTGAAATTCCTAATTAGTCCATTTACTTTATCAGCTATGTCAGGTGAATCTTCAATGACAAGAAAATAATTCATAGTGATAGTATGTATATACATATATACACTATGTTTGCTTACCCCCTGTTGTGTGTCTGTTACTGTGTATTTCGCTGCACGGATGGAGTTAATAATACATGTGTAGAGTGTTGAAAAAAGTATTCTAAATCTAAAAACTTTACCACAGTATTTAAGTGATGTCTATAAGTAATTCTTATTCTCACAGATATTTTTGTCTAGGCTTTGAACTTGTACTGTACCTGTAGTGCATGCATTATTAACAGAATAAAAAGCTCAACATAGTAGGATAAAAAGTAACAGAAAGGCACCTAAATGCCTGTAGAAAGATTCCTGAGTTATGGACATGCCCCACACTTGTCTACTGGGATTTCCTCCAGCTAGCTGATTTTTTAAAGATCCATTTCAACATACAGTGCGGTGTACAGACCACCATCTGTTCTCTTCACAATCAAAGCTCACTTTAATGTAACATGGGGGTTAGAAACCAATGCCACTTTTAGCTCCAGGCATGCATCAGAAAAGTCTGCATGGGTTTAGTAAACCGGTATAAGCAACAGAGGTCCAGTCTGATATTATTTTTACTGCATACTACAGTCCTCCTATAAACGCATTATCATGAATGAATATATAATTTATCACCAAAAATGAATGGCTGCTAAATGCATAGTCACTAGTTTGCCAACTTTCAGAACAGCAATGTTGATTGACCTTTTTTATTTTTTTAGCAATCATGCATAATATAATGACCACTGACAGGTCAAGTGACAAGTGAACATTTATCTTTGAATGAAGATGACAAGGTAAATCAGAGACCGAGTCATGGCCGACCGTGGCTCATTGATCCATGTGGAAACTGAAGGTTGGCCTATGCGGTCCGATCTACCAGACAAACTTTTGATTTAAGATTCAAAGATTTATTGTCATATGCACAATGAGAAAGCATTTTTCCTTGTACAATGAAATTCTTACTTTGCTGCTCATTGAGAATGCCAGTAGCTCAAACTGCATCACTTATTTTGTATTTGGGGAGATGCCATCGCTAGTTTTGGCTCACACGTACATTGCCTTGTTTTCTCTGTAAGTGAGAGTGCTGTTGGTTCAGCATTGTTGTTGGGATTGTTGCTGTTGGCTGTTGTTTGTGTGTGTGTGTGTGTGTGTGTGTGTGTGCGTGCGTGCGTGCGTGCGTGTGTGTGTGTGTACACGCACACGTGCATGCGTGTGTGTGTGTAAGAGGGACAGAGTATTGACGGCAGAATACAAAGCAATGTGGACAGAGGCAGGTATCCCACTGTGATACTACAAGTCATTGTGGAATCTTTTGGGAAATAGGGACACTGTTGTAGTTGGGAAATTGATTTCCAGCATTTTTCCTGTCCAACATTCTAGAATCTTTATATATTCTGTATCTGGTGTTTCACAACAAATAACGGGTGCTGCAGGTAGACCATTCTTTATCCAGCACACACTTACAATACCCAGACTTAAATGCATAACATAACAAACACACAGGCAGACTTATGCATCTTGTTGAGAAAGCCCTTATAATTAAAGTCTTCTTAATCTAACACTTTATTTTATTTTCAATATTAATGTAGTTTCCATCTTTAAATCTCTGCTTGATTCTGGTCAGGGTTGTGGTGGGTCTGGCTTTTTCGGAAATACCGGGTGCAATGTGATAATGAAAGTATTTACGGTAGCACTTTCTCCTCACAGCAAATAGTTCAAGTTCAAGTAGTTTTATTGTCAATTCTACTTATGTACAGGACATACATAGGATTGAAATTGTGTTACTCTCCTCCCTAATTTACAGTACAAAAAGGCAAAGTGGCAAAATAGAATAAAAAAGACACACACTAAATGTACAAATTGTTACAGGTCACAGATATAGACAAACAGGAGACAAGAGACACCAGACAACCGTGCAATAAACGAATCAGACTGTAATAGTATAAAGCTTAAAGCTAGGGACTGACGTTACAATGAATTGGTTTACATGTATCTGCATTTACATCTGCCTTTAAGAATATTCAATAGAAACTAATTTAACCTTAAATTAAAAGGTCCTAGTTTTGATCTTTAAACAGGTGGTCTAGATCCATTCTATACAGAGTTTGCATGTTCTCACAGCATCTACCTGAGTTTCCACAGAGGGCAGAAACATGTAGCCATTGAATTGTCTTAATGGTACGTGTAAATGCAGGTACATGTAAACCAATTCACTGTAACGTCAGTCCCAAGATCTGATAAATAGGGAGGGTTATGTCAGGAAGTTTATGTAATGGAAAAACTATACATAGTAGAAAAAAACTCTTATTGTTCATTGTTGTTTGAATCAAAATCTAAAAAAACAGGAGGTAAACTATATTTGTTATAAAGAGCATGGAAAAGTGTGGTGGCCTTAATTTGATATGATGCACCGCTTATTTTACGCAGCCTTGTGCACAGTTTAATGATCAGCTGTAATGATGATTTCTTCTGAGCAACTTTAAAGCTATAGAAAATTATAATGAATTATGTATTCTCATTTTGTGTTTGCATATGCAAAACTCTTTTTAGTCCAACCTTTGACCAGCTTGTTTGTAAGAACAAAATCGTTGCTACAGTGAAGCACTCACAGGAAATATCATCCCAATACAGACCTTTAAAGGGCTTGTGAATCTGATTTCTTTATTAGTTTCTCAGTTCTTTTTTAATTAATCACAGTTAATTGGTGGTGTTAGAACAAGCAAAATGTTCTAACGCCAGAGACTTTACCAAAATCATCTATATCAGTTGCTGGTGTAAAATACATCAGAATATTTTCAAATATCTGAATGTATTTAGTTTGTTGCTAAAAGGTTGACCTGTCCACTTCCTCATGTCCACCCATATTAATCCAAATCTACTCTCACTGAGTAGTTAATGCTTGGGATGTGGAGCGTTATCAGTTCTCATAGTGTGCGTTGTTGCGTGTAGGTTCAGCAGTGTTGTTGGGATTAACTCTCCAACTGTTGATGCAGTTCACAGACCTACTCTGTGGACTGGTGTAGAGCGTGCAGAGGAGCACCTAACACAATGAATGATTGGTAACTACACAGAAAGGACTCAGACCACCACGTTTAGTGATTGAACCCAGGACCTTCTTGGTGTGAGCTGGCCGTGTTACCTTGTGCACTTAGCCGCAGCCAATAATAATAAAATTAAGATTGTTTAAGTCGATATAAATTCCCATCTTTTTTGGAATAGGATAAAAGATGTTTGCAAGCTCTTGGTAAGCAAAATACTTTTGTATTGTCTTTGCAAGGATTGATAGGCAGATAGTCATGTCTTGTCTTTGTTGTCTTCAGTGTCTCTTGTCCTATTTAAGTCTTATTAGTGACCTTGTGTGTTATTTGTATTAGTATTAAACTATTTAGTCTTCATCTATTTCTTTTTTATTGGATATTTTCTACTATTTGAGTTGAAGACTAATGTCATTTCGATTCTTTATATGTCCTGTACATACAGATTTGACAATAAAAAAACCTATGAATTTTGCAAATTATCACATAAAA
Source organism: Ammoglanis amapaensis (assembly GCA_028566735.1). Classification (NCBI taxonomy): domain Eukaryota; kingdom Metazoa; phylum Chordata; class Actinopteri; order Siluriformes; family Trichomycteridae; genus Ammoglanis; species Ammoglanis amapaensis. The sequence goes on from JAOUQU010116953.1 coordinate 13,077, forward strand.
TACCAGTCCTAATAATAACCCACTTAATTGTTTAGGGTGCAGACAGCGGTCTTTTAAGACTGGACACAGAAGTTCCTCTGTTGTGAAAGCAGGAGCTCATTATGCCAAGCTAAAGGCCACCCGCTCTGTTCTTTTTTCGTGACACATGCTCTCTTCTGGCTATGCGCTTCGAATTGTGCTGAGGAATGTGTAGGCCAGATCGTGATCAAAGCTTGAGCAGTGTAATTTGCCCCGAAGGACCGCTAGATGCTAGATGGTCAGGGCACCTTTAAGCACCACAAGAAGATGAAATGGGCCGACAGAACAGAAGCAAATCAAGAACTTGTTTACACACACATTCGACAAGATGAGGCTGGTTCTCAGAGTTTGAAAATGACAGACATGGTATTTCTGTTCGGAGTCAGAACGGTTTCTTGAACCGTAGCACCTCAGTCAGACACTGGGAGGCACGGCTGAAGTGGCATATGTGTCAAAAAGTTGAAAAGATGCATAGGGTAGGATCTCAAGTCTAGGAGCAAAAGTAAATCCCTGAAAAATGTTTGACTTTTCTTTTTGTTAGTATTCGCAGGTGTATAAAACTTTGAACTATATCAAAAGACAGTGTTCCATTTAGTTTTTATTTTATTGTAGATTTGATCGCAAGATATGCCATGTTTCCTCTGCTGTTCTTCATTCCATTTTTTAATGAACATCCATGTCTGCATCTCCATCAATATATTCCAAAAATGGGGCAATGTATGGAGGCAATTTACATTTGTCATATAGCTTTCTGTTCACAGCGACTTCCAGTATACACCTAATAAGGTGAAAAAACATCATTACACAAAATAATAATAGTAGGCATTAATTAGTTTGGTACAGAAACATCATAAGACTGAGTCTTGGTGAGACAATCCAGTTTGTCAACTAATAAGAAGATTTTAAAGCAATATGAATGTATGTATTTATTTACCCGTTTCAGTCAGACTCTTTGGTCACTCTGTGGACCGCTACCGATCCCCAGAGTTACTCAGTAATTATATTTTTACGGAGTAGGTTGCCAGGTCTACAGGGACCTTGTGATACTACAGGACAATTTTACCCATTTCCGATCAACCTAGTGCATGTTTTTGAATTGTGGAAGGAAACCGGAGTACCTGGAAGAAACCCATGCTGAGATGGGGAGAACGTGCAAACTCCGCAAAGAAAGCCACCGGCCCGACCCGGGGATCGAACCCGGGACATCTTGCTGTGAGGCGACAGTGCTAACCACTTAGCCACCGTGCCCCTATAAAAGCAATATACACAATTAAAAATGGAAGGAATTAGGATAACAATGATATAAATAATAACAGCTGATATAAAATATGGGATTTATTCGACAAGGGACTAGGGATTCCTTTGGCAAGTGAGCACTCTAATACACTGAAGTAATGTCTAGAAGCTGAGGACTTTTGCACCCCTTTCCTCCCAACCATCAGAGGGCTAACAGTTAACTTTTTTATGTAAATGCATAGTGATCAGGTAGGCGTTAGGGATATTTTTATCTTTACTTTACTTACTCTACACTCAAAGATCGCTTGTGCCAAAAGAAATGCTTTTTAACTACTCCATCCAAACATTCGAAATTACAGTTACATTTTACAAGAATAATAAAAGTTGATTAAAAATGTTAACAATAAGTGTAAACAATAAAGTTTGAAAGTAGAAAAAGGTAGGTTATAAAGAGGAGAATAAACTGTGTATATATATCTTTAAATGAAGTTACAGGATGTTAAAGTGACTTAGTGACCAAGAATGTCCAAGCATTGATAAGGTGACCAATACTAATAAAGTGTCCCAGTGTTGATTGTAAAGTGTCCAAGGTGTGGTGAAGTGATAATCAGTGACAAACGCACATGAACACAGAACTTGTCTTGTCTTTTTTCCGAATGAGATCATCACACAGTATTCATTCATCACACACGTTTCATCATTACATGAGTTTATATTACAGTCATGGACGATTTAAAGTCTCCAGTTCCACTCACTTGCATGTTTTTGGTTTGTACACCTGAGCAAGTGAGTGAAACCATGCAAGACTTGTTTACTCAGGACTCACAGGTGAGGTGAGTGCTTGTTGTTTCCCTATTATTTAAGATTTTAGCAGCTGTACAGAGAAAGTGGAATGTTTTAGGGTAATTGGATATTACAATTGTGTATGTCTAACACCCATGGAAAAAAAATCTGCCAGCATTGACGAGTCTCTTTTACATCTATAGAATGTTTCATCCAAATAACTAGAATTTGTGGCTGAAGCGTTATGTGTAGTTTGTTCTAGACGTGCCTTGTCTAGCTGGCATAGATCTGAAAAGAATATTAAAAGAAATATATTTGTTACAGAGGTAAGAATGTGCAAAGTGCAGGGCTTTCATATATATATATATGTGTGTGTGTGTGTGTGTGTGTGTGTGTGTGTGTGTGTGTGTGTGTGTGTGTGTGTGTGTGT
>JAOUQU010117165.1:0-15531 GCA_028566735.1 Ammoglanis amapaensis
CTCTCTCTCTCTCTGTGTGTGTGTGTGTGTGTGTGTGTGTGTGTGTGTGTGTGTGTGTGTAACTGGTTTTGAACCATTGATGTAATTATGGGAAATTGTAATCGTTTTGTTAATCACTACCCAGCAAAATAAATCACTGCCTTTGCTTTCACACGATTGCGTAACTACAGAATCTTTCACTATTTGGTTCATATGCTAATCATTCTTAAAAGAAGCATATGACACGGTCGGAACCTACCGACACGACGTCTATGAAAATCTCACAAACCTCTACAGACGTGCATGTTTATTTCCCATGCTTTTTTAACTCACTGGTGTAAAACCGAAAGCTCAGTCCACAGTGATCGGATTTGTTGTCCCACTATTTTGCTTGCTTGGCAGATGTACTGATCGATGAAGCAAACACCAGCGCTCTCTTTTTACAATGTGGGCCTTTGTTTTCTCATCAGCATCTGAAGCATCGACCATTTTCGAAATAGTTTCCAGCTTATTAAAATGGTTCCAGACCATGACTGTTCAACGAGCGGGTTCCAATTTAATTGCTTGGCATGCGTCTCGCTAGCGGGTTGCGGGCATCCTTTCAGGCAGGAGGCATTTCTCATTGGGATATCTGGCTGGAGAACACTTGTCACCTCTTGTGGACTGTATGTATAGTGACGTGAGCATGTCCGCTTTAAAGGTCAGTTGGAATGTTTTTAAAAATGCCCAACCCCCACATCTCCATTTAAATTTTTTGTTTAGGGTATTTATCAATCACATTCTTAAACAGAATTTAATATAAGTTTGTGTGATAAGTCAAACGTATTACATCCACCATTTTACTGCGTCACAAGATGCCACAATTTAAGCTCTATTTAGAATTTACAGTACCCTATTCACCATTGTGCTTTTTAAATTATTATAAAAAAATGTTCCTCATTATTTAACCCAAAGCCTGCTGCGAAACACACATTTACACACTCGAGTGAACACACACTAGGGGGCATCAGTGACTACATATTCCTTGTGTGATGGGCAGCTCTAGTGCCGGCACTCAGGGAGCAGCTGTTACAAGCACCAAAGGTACTTGCAATATTAAGGGTGGAACACATTGAACATTTTCCTCGCCTACACTGTCATCAGAAATGTTAAATTATAAAATAAAGTCATTATAAATGAGTTTTTTTACTGCCATGTTTTAAATGCAAAAATAGCCAATTACAATGAGCAAATAAATAAAAACAAATTTGTTTACGTGGATTCATTTACCAGCACGCCCCCCTTGTAATTTCATTTGTCTTGAATCTGTTTGAAAATGTCTAAACTCGAACACATGCCTGCCTTTATCCATTAGTCATGGTCTAACCACGGCTGTGGAAGTAAATCAACAACGCAGTCTACTTCCCATGCTTCAGTTCTTTAGCTTCCCTCCCCCCACAGAACCAATAGTTTTAATATTTTCATGTGTCGATGCTCGAGTGTTTGCATTTTTAAATCCCACAGGCTCAGAGTTCTTCAAATGCTGTGGAATCCGAGAGTTCTTGCTTTTGCTTGAATGAACGTGGGATCAAAACAATGTCTCTCTCCCAGTGATCTATTCAGATAAAATGTAATGTAGGATGGAATATTTCTGAATGTGCCCATTCAAATAACATAACCAAGAGCGAATCTCTAGAGAAATTATTCTGCAATGTTTTACTTTTTTTTTGTTTTCCATATCCATACTGTCCCAACCTTTTCTGACTTGGGATTGTAGGCATGCTTTCGAATCACGTGTTTTTATCGTGCAAAGATTCTCTTTGTTTCAAACATCCTTTGTTCATCACCAGGCTTGTTTACAATGAGACAGCCATGTCTATGTTTTTTGCATGATATTTGCATTTGTTGTTAGACGCCGTCTTCTATGTATAGCCAAATTAAACCAACGTTTAATAGCTCAGATTAATCGTCTATGCTTGATTTGCTAAAATGTACACATTTACAACACAGCTGGACTTTATTTCAGTCTACATATATGCCCTGAATAGCACAAGACAAGATGCCAGTAGACACGCGCTCTCTCTCGTTCTCTCTCTCTCTCTTTCTCGGACCACCTGGCCCCGTGCCCCACCATCCATTCTCATGTAGCCCAGTTCAGGAATTTGTGATGTAAATAAAGACGACCAAGCACAGCTCTTCATTCCAGTTCCAGAGTAGTTTTCCTCCTGGATGAAAGCCTCTGTATCATCAGTCAGTTTAACTCAAATGTGCTCGCGGGACCAGCACAATTAGCTATGTTGTATTCCGGACTTGAATCCTCTAAATGTTTTGACATTCTCTGGCTTTGAAGTATGATAGCTTGGACCTGATTTGTGCACCATACTAATGCTTATTTAATTAAAAGTCATCTGAATACATTTACGTGTCTGTGTTTTAAAAATGATTTATATACAGTACATGCTGTAACTTTTTAGACTTTGGTTCATGTGTGTGGGCTGATGAGTGGGTTGATGAGAGGCCTGATATGTGTGTTGGAGGCTGAGTGGGTTCATTTGTGTGTTGATGTGTGGGGTAAGTTGGTTGTAATGTCTGGGTGTATAATTGTGGGTTGGTAAGTAAGGGGATGAGTCAGTGTTGGGGTCATCTGTGGGTTTATATGAATGTTTGGATGAGTGGGTTGATGAGAATCTTTTATTGGTAAGAAATGTCCAACATGAGCACGAGCTGTTTTAACAAGCAACCACCATTGCAGTGCCTTGTTGTATATCTGAGGGTCAAAATGTGTATTGGGGATGGATGAGGGTTGAACAGTGGGTTGATGATAGGGTTGTAATGTGTGTTGGTTGTTGATGATTGGTTTTATATGTGTCGGTTGATGGGTAAATTTATGAGTGGATTAATATTTGTGTGTGGGGATGAATTGAGTTGGGTTGATATGTGTTGGAAGAGGTGTTATGAGGCGGGGGGTGAGTGGTAAAAGAGTGGGTTATTATTTGTGTGTGGGGGGGGGGCAGGTGAGGTGCTTGATGAGTGGGTTGCTATGTTGTTGGCGAGATTTTTGGGTTGGTTTGTGTGTGAGGGGTGTTTTGGTTGATGTGTTGGTGATTAGTGGGAAGAGATGTGTGTATGGATGTGTGTCAAGGGGCTTTTATGTGAGGAAATTCCTAAAAATGTGTAGCTGACTCCTTCAAGACTTCCCAGACTCCAGCTAACAGCTGCAGCAACTTGAGAAGCTGAGGGGAAGGTTGAGGAGACTAGAAAGGCTTGATGAGTCTCTTCCTGTGGGAGCACCGGTCAAGAGGTTAAGTAGGTCTTCTGTCATCTTCTGCTTCTGGACACACACATACAGAGATGCAGGAGGGTCCATTTTTTTTAAACCAGTACAGATTAAGTTGGGAATGTTTCATCCGAGAAGTCAGTCTCAATCCTTTAAAAACAGCACCAGGAGTGGTTCTGGTGAACGAAGAGCAGTCAGACTCTGATTGTAGAGTGGAATTAATGACTAATCTAGGGTCCAATAGTGGTGTGCTTTACACTCGAGTCTAGTGCAGCTGCTCAGCCATAGAAACCACAACCCACAACTGTTATGTTGGCTCAAACAGGTGTTGCAACATCAGAGAAGAAATGTCAGCAAAGGAAAAGGTGAGTCCAATAGAGAAGAATTCTAAAGCCGTCCATGTGTGGGGTTACTTCTCATCCAGGGAATTGAGATCGCTCAAAATGTTGCTCAAGAACACTGCCATGAATGGTATGAAAACATCCAACTGATTTATCCAACCATCCAACGGTCTATGGCCGGGGCACTTCCCCAGAACAGAATCCCATTGATAACCTCTGGTCACTTGAAAAGAAAGTGGACGAACAACCCAGAAACTGTAATCAACCCCAAGCACTGATTAGGTAAGAGTGTATTGTCAAGATTTTGCACACAAAATGATCTCCTGCATGCCGAGGTGAGGTAAGAGATGGTTCAGCATTATAAAGCTGTTGTTAAAAGTCTTTGCTTTAACAAGATGTAATTTCAATGAAAACATATCATTCTGAGATCTTATAATTGTACATGTACCCAAAGTTTAATAAAACAGAGGCTACATAATCCTAATTTATGCCATTCTCAATACTTCTGGCTACGACTGCATACACCACACCGGTTTATGTAATATCACACTTGAAGCTGTGTTGTTTAACTCTCACCTGAATTCTCCGGGGACATTTTTGGTGGCTAAAAATGAAATCAAAAACACTGCAGTCTTAGCAGTTGATTGAACTGTAGACCGAATCGCAGTCGCCTTAAACGGAGCATAAAGGCTAACAGCACACTCTGTTCCTGCCTGTCCACGTCACGTTTTGCTGCCTCGGCCCGGCCCTGGTGAGCTGGGTGGAGGAGGGGGCTGGAAGGGTCATCAAGTGCTTTTTATTCATGCGGTCCATAAAGAGCAGGTCAATGTGCACTTTGGTCGCGCTTGATCGGACAATAAGACGAAGCAAACGTTAGCCAAAAAATAGGCAGATGGGGAGCAAGCAGAAGGGTGGAATGGGGAGGGTCACTGTTTTCTCCCCCCCATGCATGCACATTGACTTATTACTCGATGACGAGTTTTAAAAATATACTAGTACTGAAACCCTTTTGAATACTGATTTCAAAATGTTTAGTCCTGTCACATGACACTAGTTCATGTGTTTTGATCATAAAGATAAAAGGATGGATGGACAGATCGATGTAAACATTGATGTAAACAGGTCAGTATAAATTCTATTAACTCATTATTAAAAAATCAGATTAAGTCCAGTACTACAACAGCTTAATTAACTTACTGACTTATTGACTTAACTTAGTTTTCTAGTACTAACACAGGTAGCTTTATAACATCAATTGTCAGCAGAACATCCTAGCATGACTTCTCTCTCTGTGTAACGAAATTGATTAAATAGTCCAGCTCAAATTTGCAAATAGATCAGACTTGTTCACAGCAATAAGTTCCCGGGTTCAGTCCACAGACGGGATGCTCTCGTTCCTTTGGGAATTTTAGTTCTGTGTGTGTGTAGGGGGGGGTGGGGTGGAAATGATTCTATTTTACATTAATATTTGACGTTTAGCAGACATTTTTTTCCCACTGTTATGACTGAATATGATTTTAATCAAATGCTTACCAAGGGTTGGTGAGGCTTGAATCGAGAATCATCTGTTTACTAGTCCAGCGCCCTAATGACAGAGCTCCGAGTCAACAGGTCACGATCGAAGTTTCCATGAACAAGACCCCTAACCCCTGACTGCTCCTCGGGTGCCGTGACCGGGACGGCTCATCGGGCTGGGCATGCGTATGTTCACTAGTGTGTGTGTTTCACTGCACGGATTGGGTAAAAATCTAAATTCCAACAGTGTTTAGTGTATCCTTATAATTTGATTAATCTTGCGTGGTCACTGTTTCTGTTGTGCAAAGATGTGAAGCATGATAATAAAAGACAAATAAACAAAAACTGTTTTTGGTTTTACAGTCATCATTGCATTTGTATGGCTTTTTTGGGCGGTCAACATATCCTTTCAGGGAATCAGTAGTTTTGTTGTACAATATTCATCGTCAAACTTCTTTTTATCCACCATGGAATCTGGAATTCTTCATCAAATGCTGAATAAGCCTCTTGGTTGGCTCATTCTTTTCACACTCACAATGATGAGAACATCCAAAGCATTTTGAAAAGATGGATGGATGAATAGATACTTTTTGATCCCAAAGTAAGTTTAATTAAACGCCCCCGAACACTTACATTTTGTCTCTCTAGTTTGCCTCACCTTCAAAAATGCACAACCTTGGGATTAGTTTTAGGACCTTTTTGCTGTCAGGTGACAGTTCTAACCAGGGTACTAAATATAAACTTGGTATATTTTAGATACATTTTGTTGTTAAACGAAAAGACTTATAGTTTAGAATCATAATTTAATATAACTGATAATAGTTGACAATATTTATAACCTAACAAAAATGAACAAGAATCTGTCAATACTTTAAGCTTTCAGCTTAGCAAGCGCACCCTGATAATGTAAAACCACTTAATTGCTACAGGTATTGGCAATATATGCCTAGCTTAGCTGTAAACAAAGCACAAAATGCTTACCATGTGAATACACACACACAGACAGAGAGAGCGAGAGCGAGAGAGAGACTAAATAATGGACAACACGGAGACATAAAAGCAGCCTTGACAGTAAATTGCTTAAATAACATATGGACGGTTGATGACTATTTTATTAATTATCCACCAAAATGAAGTGGCTCTGTGTATGATCTGGTTAAAAGCAAACAAAGTGTTTATTGATTTTCCCATGACTCATAGTCACGCTAAGTAGATTCTAGAGTCATGCTAAATAATGGACAGCACAGATGAAACTGTGGCATTGGACCACATACAGAAGCTAACTTGGGGATGGAGTGATGCACCACTCGACAGATAAAAATGTAGACCAATTCAAATTAATGTATATTTATAGTGACTTAATATTCACTTTAAACATCAGTCGAGACTTGAGTATGACGAGAAAGTGAGAGTAAGCTGTTTGTAGTATAGTCTGTGTTTGTTTGAGGGTGAATGTACTGGACTCTGAGTACCATATTTGTCCCACTCTTCATGTGGTCTTCTTAATTTGTTGTTGTGTACATTCAGACCCTTTGCAGTGCACCTATCCTCCTGGAATGCTGGGCCTCTCACGGCAGGTGGCCTTGTTGCATGGACTAACTGCCAGTGTATGTGGGTAAATGTTTGTCTGCTCAGGCACATGTGCTTTCCTGATTATACCCCTATCCCAACAGTCCGTAAGCATACCCGTCTCTGTCTCTAATTCAGTACTAGATCCAGTATCTTTAAGTTGGAGTCTAGATATATAACTGGTAATTAGTCATAAATATCAGTAAAATATAAATAATAATGATTATTTGCCTTTCTACGGGGGTTACTTGTTTTTATTCTTTGTGTCTTGTAGACTGCTCTGTAGGTTGTTTTTGTTATGGGTGGCCGTAAAAGTTAAGTGATGCCTGTGGGTGGATTAATTCTTCTCCACTGGCCACATTTGTTACACCGTCACAGCGTCAACTTCCCACTGTTGTCTTCAGAATGTGTTGACAAGTTATGTCCTTCTGTGTGTGTTATTCAGACTTATAAGGTTGTTACGATATCAGGAAAGTACCAACATTAAATCTTACCAGACATGGCGAGATTAAAGCGATTTCGTCTAAACCTACATGGGGACAAAAAGGAATAAAGGACCGATAAAATATGCCTAAATTTACTGCACTGCATAGTGTGTTTATTTAGTAGGGACCCACACTACTCCAAGATTCAGTATGATTCATGAAATTGGGCTCACTGAATGCCCTTTTAGGTGCAAACTGTAAATATAGTATCCACCAAATGTTTAAAATCTGGTTTGGCTTAATAAATTAACGCCTACATTTCATTTCAATAAGTAAATAAGTGCATTAACAGCATAATATTCGAGACTTGATCATTACAGACTCAACAAAACAAATCTACGCCTGCAACAATAACTCACTGATGAGAATGTGTCAGTTTATGGCTCTCTCTTTTTTTCTTCTGCAAGACTGATAGTGGACTGACCGTAGACAAAGGCTGGTTATTCATCACTGTTGGAACAGAATACATTCAGCCTGGCTTCGAAAGCAATCATCCTTCTGCTTCCATGTTTATAAAGAGAGGTCACTGAGAAATAGAGAGAGAGAAAAAACTATTGACCAGTGGGACAAGTTTGAGTTTGCATGGTGGACTGTTGAATTCATTTAAGAAGCCGATGAAACTTAGTAATTAAAAACTAAGATACTGTGTATAATTGACAATTTTATTAAGATTTTCATAGATCCCATAAAACAATATTCTACTAGTTACGTGAGTCATTTGGGCCGAACACCAAGTCTGGTGGAACGTGGTTCTGTGGTCTTTCATAAGTTTTTCACTTTTTTCCACCTGTGTGTGTGAAAAGGCGGCATAACCAGCACTGGATGTTACACCACGACAATAAAATGTAGCAACATGATAAATGAAACAAAGAACATGTGAGTATTTGTGATGCTGTTACAGATGTTTACTTTTATTCTAAAAGCAGGGCTTGGCTCTTTGTGATAAGAAAACATGGACATGTTTATCACAGTTGTTGTTTTTTGAAGTTCATTTACATGTAAGAGGAATTTCACTCTAACACACTTTAAAAGAAATGTGTTCATTCATTTTCATTTTTTAAAAATATATGTTGTTGCATTGTTATGTTCCATTACTTTTTATGGAAACACAAAACTCTTTGTTCTACAAAAATTCTTGGACCAAGTGAGCCACCATGCTGCTTGGGGCAAGTTAAACTTCTGATAATAATTTAAGTAAAAGTTCAAATAGACTTAGCTGTGTATCGTAGCGTATATGTATTTAAGCATTTGTTTATTTTTCAAAGACTGATGTGTATTGTGGCACTTTAGTGTAAAACTCTGATGTGCCACAATGGTGCAAAAAAGGGATTCCCAGCAAGTGAACATCTGGGAAAAACTTTAAAAATATTTCCTGTGGTTTCTATGATATGAAAGAAAGGAAGGAAGGAGTGTGGTTGGCTGCTGATGTATTATATGTTTTGTTTAGGTACAGTGAGTACTTACTGAGAAGCCATTTTTATGTAGCCGTCCAAGATCCTGCGCTACGTTCCCAATTCAGACGAGTGAGAGAAATCATTGTAGATTTACTGTGTGTGATAACACACATGCACTCACTAAGTTTCTTAACTGCATATCTAGTCAGGGTTGCTTGGAAGGTGTGGTGTTGGAGCCTGTTTCACCTTTTAAATGTGCGCAAGGCACACAAACAGACCGTGGACGGTAAGGGTGTACAATATATTATTGTTTACAATAAATACCTGAACAGCAAAAAAAATTTACGTAGGTGATTTAGTCAGAGCAGCAATTCTGTCAAGCCGTGAGGTCTTTCAAAAGTTCAATGGATGTTCTATGGATGTAACATGATAATGGACCAGATAACTTACGAGCTTTTGTGCCGCTGTTACAGATGTTTGTTTTCATGCAAGAAGAATTTTACTCTTTGAAAGGCACACCCAGTTAGTGATCAAATGCCATCTATTTGGAAGTTCAGTGTCTCCGGTTAACTTAGCTGTTTGTTTTTTGGACTGTAGCAGGAAAATGCAGTTCTCAGAGTGCAACAACGTGTACATGTCAGCCCAAAAACTTCGGTGACAAAACTGCTACCCAGTGTGATACCAGTACTGCATTCGATTATCGTGTGCGACCAAGACTTGTTTGCTTGGGAAACCCAAATTTGATCTAAGGCTATTGGCTCTGTGCCTTCACCCTTAACCATGAGTGTCATCCAATAGCCTAAAGCCGATGTCAGTGGCTTTAATTTAGCTTTGGTTTCTTTTTATACTCTACTAATTAAATGGTCGTATTTGCATTATGCCCCACAATTCAGCCATTGTTTTAATAGCGGTTGGGGAGATCCCAACATGTGGAACGTGGACAGATGAAGGATTTTCTTACAGGGCCTCTTGCTCTCTCTCTCTTTTTCTCACTCACTTACTAGACCCTTCGTCGTCGTCCCCTCTTACTTGCGCTCTTACTCACACACTGCCTTATTGGATCACAACAAACGTCTGCTGTCTTTTGTTAAATTATTGGGTAAGCACAAAGGTCCACGCTCATGCACCATTACAGAGCCAAGACTTTGGGATCCTCAATCCAGCTGCAGTAAGCAACAGCTGGGTCACATTTGTGCATAAGCCATTGATTGCTTATAGAGTGTCTGAAATACATAATGGCAGTATGTGACTTTGTGGGAGCTGGGTTTTTCACACAGATTTTATTTAGGGACACAAACGATATAAACTTTTTAAATGATAGCAGTAGGGTAAAGAAGAAGAATGCCTATATTTGTCATTGATCATATACAGATGTACAGTACAATGAAATTAAAGTTTAATGGAAGGAAAGACAGATTACACAATAGTTCATCCAGTTTATAGTTCACATTATTGAGTAGGAATAGTTTTTACATCCGTTTCAAACCCGGGAGTTCAGTCTCTCTGCAACGGTTTGCTGGCAGTTACTCTTATCTATTATTAGTTTATAGAAATTGTATGATTATCTTAAGATCCTGGCTTGGGTATCTGGCAGACATTTATTATGGCTTATTGGGGAGGGATTTTCTCCATACGCAATACGACTGTTTGTAAGACTGAGGTGAAAAGATGTAAACGGTGACTGCTGACATGTTGGAGGACCTGTAGTTCATGTTTAATGTTGACATTATGTTTGTCGTCCTCAACCTCTTTTACACTATGGATCCATTTAATATAAGATAGTATTGAAAATCAGTGGGGACCCTGAGCTGTGTCTGTGCAACAACAGGCGGTTCCCCCCAATAGTGATTGCGGACAATTACACTTAAAAATAATAACAACCCACTCGCTCATGTAGTGAGCTTTTTTATTATTGTGGTCTGATAATAAATGACATAGAAGTAGGATATATCCTGCTTGTAAATAGTCACTGCACATGGGACAAATTGGATAAGCTATATGGGGGGGGGTTAATACATAAGATAATACACAAATTTATATTAATGAATTAAGTAATTTTAATTAATTAATTTTCTCTCAGATTGCTTATGATTGTCTCTGTAAAATCATATTGGCTCGCTTGTTTTAACAACAGCTGACTAAAAATGAAGTCGTCTAGACATGAAGGAAACAGCACTTGCTTCAACATGCTTGCTTTTAAACCTACAGTCTTTTTACCCTCCCCCCCAAACCAAGTTTTTTTTATTATTAAACCAGATGCAACAGTAGCATTCTTTTGTTTTCTTTTATGCTTCAGTGCCAGTGTAAACTTTGGCTTAGAGTTTGATTGATGCTACATCAGCACCTGACGAAAGTTCCTTTTATTAATCTGATATTAGACTCTCAACACAGAGCTGTTACTGAAGTTTAGACCTGTTTAGCACTGCTCATTTGAAACAAGATGATGATGTGTACTGGTTTAAAAGCGGAACCCACCGACACCATTTCCGGAAGTAGGACCTGCTCAGGATTTTTAACGGTGGCAGTTTGGCATTGGTGGTTGTTTATCCTAATACCCTTTTGATCCCTTATCCAGAAGCTTAATCACTAAAATAACACTATTAGCTCAATTAGAGCTAACAAATAGATGTACAAACATCACCTGCCACTGGTTCCTCATGTGGTGTAAAGCATGCGAACAAAATATGGGACTATGGTTCGTTAAGAATGGAGCTCTATCGGATTTGCCCTTCACTACAGTGCAAAGTTAAAGGTGTGCAACTACAAGAGAACTCAATTCAGATCCTGCTGAAATAGAAGAGGAAGCATCTTACAACCGCCTTTATCCTACCATAATGAAGTCTACCCAATTATAATGTACATGAGGACAATGCCCTTTGTCATAGTTGCTTATAGTGTAAGAATATCATAATATGTGTAGAGTTTTTTAAATACATGTACAGGGTTTAAAAGTTAACAAAAGGTTGAGAACTGCTGGTGTAAATCACACTGCCATTAGATTAAGAAAATGTAACTATACTCTGTATTTATCTTCATCGTACTACCATGAAGTCACACAATTTCCCACGAGCAAGAATGACTGTAGTCATCTTTCCAAACAGCATAAGACAATTATAACATGTCAAGTGGGTCCAACAAAGTTTTACCAAACCCATCTGAGGTCTAAAAAGTCAAACAATCAAACAAAAAACATCATTGAGAAACACAGTATAAGCACATTGCGTTTAGACTGGATTAGTGGAAGCGTTCTCTGCAAGCTGTTTATAGGTTTGTTACTGTGAATGCCAGGGCAAAGCCCCATTTGGCTACCAGCAGTTGAGCAGTTGTGTACTTCCTTTTGGAATAGACAAAGAATCAGTGATGTTGATTAAGCTGCGTTAGCCTAATGAGAACCCGCTGAGCGGAAAGCATGAGCACCGCTAGCAGCGAGTGTGTCCCTGTTGAGAAATACAAATCTACCCTTCTGTCTTGTGCTGCAAGTGGCCATTTGTGAGACACTCTTGTAATAGACTTGAGTTTTGGTGAATGGAGGTGAATTTAGACCTAATGTGTTTTCTCCAGATTTCAACCAAGAAACTGTAACGTTGATTAGGCTGAGGTAATCTAACAAGGACTTGCTCAGTGGAAAAAGAAATGCTGCAAGTGACAAATTTGAGCTAAACATTCACCAAGTCACCCTCCTCTCATGCTATTGTAATTATATAATAATATATCGAGGCCACCAGCTAATATCCAAATCAACCGACATCAGTGATAACCGCTAGATTAGCTAGGAGGTTGTCATGGGCATCTTGAGCCGCGCTGACTGTGATACATCCCACAGCTGCTGGATGGCGTGTGAAGAGCAAACTTGATCATCGATTCGGTTTCATTGTGGAGCCAGGGTACTACTCTAAATAATAAATATGAATAAAATCAGCATATATGAGGATGAGGCCCATATCAAGCGTCAGCTGTTTGGAAATGAATTGAAAGGGTTAAGTGACTTCGTTGTAGGCTGACGGCGTACATCCCCGATGTGGTGTAGATTCGGAATCTGGTACGCTGAGTTTTCAAAGGTTTTCATGCACACATTCAGTGGGCACACTGGTAGCCTAGTGGCACTATCAGACGGTTGAGAGTTGGGATTTTGGATCTTTCATCTTTAATGTGATAACATTATTAAAATTTTTCCTAATATTGTGTTGGTCCCTCTTTGACTGATGTACTGTGTATTCTCAAGGCGGATTTATATTTCTGTGTTAATGCAAGTCAACGCCGGCGCTTTTATTGTTCTGTGTCAAGGTTGCAAAGCAATTCAATGTCACTGCAGCTATTGCGAGTTTCTGGGGGTTCTGTCAGACTTGTGTTTATCCTCTGCTTCTAGCGACGAGTACAATTTACAATGATTGCTTTTAAATATACATTTTCAAGAGTCTTGCTCCTGGGCCCAACAGTGGTAATCTGGTGGTTCTGGGCCTTGAACAGGCCGCCTTTTGATCGATCTTTAGATCAGTACCGTAGCCACTACGTAGTTTAAATCTTTGATCATAAACAAAGCATCGTAAACATCAAGGTACGGCCATTTGCAGAGAGTGAATACTTAAATTAATGTGCACATGCCCATCGTGCACATCTTTGACTATCATGCACCCTCTTGTCGATCCCACATACATCAATGAGTCTCTGCTGCCCATGACCATGTCCTTGGTCTGCTAACCAGTTTTTAATTCTAGCAAAATCCATCCCTGACATAACATCACCTACTACTGGAGATTGGACTCGCTGTTGTCATAAAGCTCCACAGTTTCCATAGAATTTAAATGAGATGCATTAAATTTAGGAACACGATGAAATCTAAACCTATGATCTTGCAAACATTTTTTATTACTTTTATAGAGGAAGTTCGACAAATCATTTATCTTTAAGGACAGGATGTTCTTTCCACATGGACAGGAATCTTCTTTCAACACCCTAAAGGCAAGGCTGTGCATACTTGAAGACTGTTCTTTCTATGAGCCTGTGTGTGTGTGAGAGAGCTACTAATTGGTGTTTTAAGAAGGTAGTGTGTAGCAGTGGATGTCGGAAATGCTCCAGGCTGTGTGTAGGATGGGGGGTGGCGGATGAGTTTCTAGTTTCATTGATCGATCTGATGAATGAAGCTGAAGAGTTCTCCCAAGTGTTCATTCAAGCCTGATGCGGGTCTGTCTTTGGCACAGACAGGTGATGGTGCTAGGGCCGATGTTTCTCCCACTTTGTACGGCTCAGACGAAAAGCGCTCGTTTTGCATTGTTATAAGTGAAGCTTCATTTGCTCAAGTGTAACTAAAGCTTATTGGCTTGTTGATGCTATGCTTAATTGGTTTTACATGTGTTAACTATTAATTGGTGTTTACGTTTGCTTGCCTTGAAGGAAAGCACAAACCTGAGGGGTAGGAAACGCCGACTCTGGCATCAATATCTTGCCGCTGTTCCACTGAGCCAGCAATTTATGTCTTTGTTTTTGTTGTTCGGCTTCGTCTAATTATACAGCGCTTTTGCCTGAAGCGTCACCCATGCCCCCTCCTTCTTTCACGGCTGTCTCCGAAAGCTGGCGTGCACCTCTGCCCCGCATCTGTCCTATGATGGTACTGCAAATTCAAACCTCGGATAAACAATATTATACATGTGAGCCAGGCTCCGTTGCTACATTCCTGTGAGTGTGTCGATCACAGAGAGATTTTGGGATTGGAGGTCAATCCTAGTCTGTTAATACAGTTTCTGTATGCTAGTCCTGGCTGTGTCTGTGGCCCAACACTGCACAAAGAGGGCTATTGTTGGTTTGGGTGCGTGTGGGGGTGTGCTATTCTGTTTCAATCATTTCTGGAAGTCTTGCTCCTTGGCAGTGGTTAATGCCTCGCCCGAAGCTTTTTCCTCCTTTCATGGATGGGCTGCATAAGCACCTCCTTTATCCCTGTTACCCCCCACCTGAGCGTTCACAAGCACTGTTGTTAGGGATAGTCTCCTGGGCATTAGGCAACCTGTTGCTATGTCTAAGGAAAGTGTGCGTGTGCGTGTGTGTGTGGACTGATTAATAACGCGCTGATGTAGCTTGCTCAGCGTGTACCTCTTAGGTGACGTTTCACCTCACCTGCCGACTTTTCTAATCGGACTAATAACTGTCTTACCACGCTTTTAAAAAGGTATGTAAGCATATACTTCACCTGTGATGGGGTTTGATTTACAAAACACTCACAAACAGATTTGTATTTTGATACACAATGAAATTGAACACATTGTTTTCCTAGCTCCCTTTTGTTTATTTCACTCAAATATAATGTAAAATTCTGTGTTTGTAAGTAACGATAATATTAATAAAAGTAACAAAATGTTTAATTTTCGAAGTTTTTTGAAAGAATCCCAATTTGACATTTTGGTGAATCAAAGCAGCGCCCTCTGTGGCTTAAAGTGAATTCTGATTTATTAAACAGGAAGACAAAACTAAATCGATTTATGGTGAATCGTTATATCCTTACTGCCAAAGCAGTAGTGGCACACTTCCAGTACTGAGTCTTGAACCTTTAACTTGCTAGTCAAGACAACCACCCTGGGTTATCATATTTCTGACAAGCAGGAATTGTCAGCAAAGATAGATAGATAGATAGATAGATAGAACTTTATTGATCCCTTTGGGTGGTTCCCTCAGGGAAATTGAGGAACGCGACTACTAAGCTAGGCATGTCTGCACCTTCATTCCCACATAGAAGTTTACTGTGAGTCTTCTTCCCGGAAATATTTTACAAACTTTGCAGAGAATGCTTCCAGTTTTAGGACGTAGCTGTTGTGTCGCAATGCCTGTTTAGCAGGAGTTGATGAAATGTTATGAGAATATATGTGAATATGCACTTATAAATAAATAAATAGCCATAACTAAATATATAAGTTTATGTCTGCTGTTTGATGGCGGCACGGTGGCTGAGTGGTTCAGCACTGTCGCCTCACAGCAAGAAGTCCCGGGTTCAATCCCCGGGTCGG
>JAOUQU010117376.1:0-15528 GCA_028566735.1 Ammoglanis amapaensis
TATATATATAAAGCAGTCCAAGGCTTTCTGTCTTAAGTTAGCATGAAACCATGTCTGCGTAGGTTTCCTTTTTCTTCCCACAGTTTAGCATACAGTCAAGTTTATTATTTATTCCCATATTCTGTGTGTGTGTGTGCTTGTGTTTGTTGTCTCTGTACCCTGCGACAGACTGGTGACTTGTTCATGTATTTAGTGTATTTGCCCAGTCTGTGTCTCACTGTGACCTTAAATAGCATTAAGCAGTGGTAAAACTAGGTAATGGATGGATGGTTATTGAGAAATGACAGGAAATAATCATTAATCAGAAGACCACACTATGTGGACAATTACTTGTTTATGAGACATTCAAATCGGATTGCATGTCATTGGTACTACATGTGATCTTGATGATCGATGTAGCCACCAGTGGGAGTTAAGTAACGGGTGATAAGATGTGGTTACAGGTTGGACTCATTTATCAGATCGAGAGTTTCAGTGGAATCGGAAACTGAAAAATAAAAATAGATAAAGACAATATTGTGCATTACTGAGAACCAGCATGGGCTATCCTTTCTGTATCTAAACCCCTAATACAGCTCATTGACCAGTCAGTATTAATTGACCAGTCATTATTAGCATAAATTAACCATGCTAATATTAAGTGCAGACTAGATTTACCTTTCTGTTCCTTTTTCTGTTTGTGCTCCTTTCCTTCCAAAAAACAAGAAAAGAAAAGAAAGGAAAGGAAGAAATAAAGGCACAAGAATAGGAATAGAATTGGGGTGGGGTGGGGGGGACGGGGGTCATGCCTATCACCTAAAGGCAGTTGGCCGTGTCTAGTAGAGAGAATTTTGGCTATTTAATTAATGTGACATTTCCTATAGCATCATGTGTTGTTCAATTCTCCACAATTTGCATATACATAAAAGGTACATAAGGTCATGTACAAAACAAAACGCACCTTTACATACCTAATTCTAGGACTTATTAGCACAAAGTATGCTAATCATTATAACTATACAATTTTAATGATGATAGCCTTTTAGTGATAGGGTTTCAAACTGCACTGGTTACGACATTTTTGAATAATGTTATAATAATCTGATGTTTTCTTCGTTGTATATGTCTTGTCCTCCACATTACCTTCTTATATGCCCCTTCAGGTGCTTATGACATGAATAAATAATCGACATGTTCTTTATTATACTGCATATCGCAGAAATTCGGATTTTATTCTGACTCTTGAGCACACTAATGCCAGAAAATGATTCCTTAATTATTTACTCAGAGCCGATCTAATGTAAAATTCATATTCACTGATACTTTATAGAGATTACTTTATTCCGTCTGTCCTTTATTATATCGTTTTCTCTGACGTTTCCTTGGAAACCAGTAACAACGTCTGTTACATTATTAATAATGTATCTTTGCGTCTGGATACTGATCTGCACAGCACATGCCTGTCCAGGCTCTTTCTTCTTAACAAACAGATGTGTTTATTTCTTTGTTCTCTGTTAGGGTTTTCTGTTCTATGTTTAAATCACATAAACATAATGTTTTATTAAGCCAATTTTAGCAGCCACAACTCTCATCATGTGCATTTTATGGTCTTTTAAATCAGAAACAGTTTTACTGTACAACATATGTGAGCCATCCGGTAGCTGAACCCTATCCTGAATTTACATCGCCTGCACTTCGGTAGCTTTGCTTAAGCAGACCAAAAAAAGTGTTTGTTATACAATGTCAATAGGAACGTGGATACATCCATAGCTGTTATTAAATACTGTTTACTTAAACACTTTCAGCATATTTGTGTCTACATATTTTTTGTGTAAATGAGCCATTTAGTATAAAAGAACACAAGTTTTAGGGCAGTGAAAGTTTTAGGGCAAGTTGTCACTGTTGGGTCTCTGAGCAAGGCCCCTAACTTTTTATCAGTTATCAGGAAACATCTCATCATGTTATGAACAAACGTTCTTACCATAACATTACTAAAACAT
Source organism: Ammoglanis amapaensis (assembly GCA_028566735.1). Lineage (NCBI taxonomy): Eukaryota > Metazoa > Chordata > Actinopteri > Siluriformes > Trichomycteridae > Ammoglanis > Ammoglanis amapaensis. Next base: position 1,980 of record JAOUQU010117376.1, read on the forward strand.
TCTAAAAATGTTACGTGATCTTGTAACAAAATTGTAACAATGATTATACTTATGAGTGGCCTTATATGAACGTTTTTCTGATTTTTTAAAACCAAATATAAAAAGAAATGGGCAGAAAAACATTAAAGGAAATTTGTAATAAAACATTTCCACAAACAAATTTAAACATTCAGTGGAATGTAAGAACTAAATGTAAGATCTTTGGGCTTCTTCTCTAATTCGCCAATTATGATTATTACATGTATTAATGTCGACCATGTTACACTGTTAAATAAGCTCACATGTCATTGTTAATCAAGACCGAAGTTCATGATGTCCCAGTAGGTCCTTGAACTAGCGTGCATAAGTGACTATAATTATTATTACAGGCATTGTTGTAAATGTGTTTCTTTATATATTTCAGCATTGTGTAATTCACATGTTATTGTGTAGTGTGACTATTTCTTTTGTGGTCTCTTGTGGTACCAGTTGAGCAACCGCCCAAGATAACTGAGCAGTCACCAGCCTCTCTGATTGCTTTTCCTTTTGAAGAGCGCTTCGCTGTGAGGTGTGAAGCCAGGAGCAACCCTAATCCGAAGTAAGCACACAGACAAATGCTGACTATGCAAGTGCATTGTACCTCATTAGTTGTGTCAAGGCAGATGCATACTAGAAACAAAAAGCCACCTGCAACCTTAATTTGATGAAGTGTCACAAATGTTTAGTATTATTTTACAGGAAAACATATTAAACAGAAAAGGTACACATTTATGAAAAGGTACACACTTATGCCAATACTGGTTTTTTAAGGTAGTCTCAGTGTCCATGCACCCCATTTCATCTCTACATCCAATTGAGCATGTCACATATTATTGCAAGAAGGTTTGACGTCTTCCAAAGTCTCAATAGCGTACCAGGGGTACCAGAACAAGATAATAAGAGCTTTACAGGGATGTAAAAGGACACCAAGCCAGCATCAGATAAGGAATCTGCTTCTGTGTGTAAAGAGGAAGATGAGAAACTCTGCCAGAGCTTTAAAAAACTTCATGAATGTTGTTCATGTTCCTGACATCCTCTATTGGGACCTGCACTCACTACCCAACACAATGCAGCTCAGTTGCTATTTGCCAGTGAACACAAGGTTTGGCAGGTCTGGCCCCCTTTGCAAAAAGTTTGGACACCCCTGCTCTACATGAACTAATTAGCGTATCGGTAGTAGATTTGGTGAGGTTAAAATATATGGGGTCCGAACATTCATCCTTTTTATTATTATTATTATTATTATTATTATTATTATTATTATTATTATTATTATTATTATTATTATTTATTCATTACCTGAACCATTATAATAGAACTATTAAACGATTTTAATGCCTCCAGTGATGTTCAGATAGAACAAAACCTATCAGGTTCTGAACTTATTTACTACAAGACATGATAAAGACAAAAGCTTTTAAAAGCTTGTTCATTTTTCTAAAATTCAAAAATATAGAGAACATACCAGTATTCTTGTATTGCTTTTTTTAAGATCTTGAAATAATAACTCAAGGCTGCTTAATTCATCCAAAAAACTTTTGATTAATTTACACGCTTCTGCTCTTATTTTATACTGCCGTCAACCTTTAAAGTGGGCCACCTATTATTGATTTTATTATGGAGGATGCGGGCTGGCAGAAATGTGAACATGGGCCACAATTGGCCCCCAGGCCGGACCTTACGCTAACTGCAACATGACTAATTTGGTGGTAAGACAGTATAAGTATATCATGAAAAGTATACTATGAAAACCATCACCCTGACTGATGTTATTTATTAGAAATATATTCTTGAAACCATATTGAGATCTTACAAAGTTGCAGAAACTTGTCGGACTTATTCCACCATTCAAATTCTTCTCTTTGTGGTCGGCTAACATTAAAGATTAAACCTTTTTATTACATCTGTTCTCATTTGAGAAGAATACACTTTTATTTCAGTTATGATTGCTTCAAAAATAACCTTTTTACTTTTTGTATTTTGTTTGATAACCTACAATGATCGATTGTTAATGTTATTTTTACTCTGTAGATTCAAATGGACAAAGAATGGGGTTGAATTTGATCCATATCAGGACCCCCAGTTATACACAAATGAAGATTCTGGAACATTTATGATTCCTAATAATGGAAACCTTACTGAATACCAGGGCATTTATCGCTGTTATGCCTCCAACAAGTTGGGAACAGCCATGTCAGAGGAAATTGAATTCATTATTCCCAGTGAGTAAAATACAATGCTTTTGTCTTCATTTAACTGGAGTTCTTTCAGTCTGATTCAGGCCAGAATTTGGTAAAATTTTAGCCCTTAAAGGGTGTTGTTCATTGTATTCTGTGACCAGAGGACCCCTGAGCATTGTTTTCTCTTCTGTGTAAGTACGTTTGTGTGAACCTTGGGAATAGTGTGGGTGAAAAATGATCCCACTGCTTTAGTCTCCACCGCTCTTGGATACATTCTTCACAATGCTGTAAAAACCCACCATATAAATCATGGAAGGATGGAATCACGCCAATGGGGCAGCAGTGTCACAACACAAGCACTTTGGAGTAATTCACTACACTGTAACATAATAATGGAATATAATAATGACAAGATTTGTAAATCAGCTTTGCTAGATGTCAGCACCTTTTATAAAGCTCTAGGTAGAATCTGGCCTGTTAAGTCCCCCTGCTGCTAAGCATGCATCTACTGCATCTGTAAAACCCTCTTGCTGTGCTCACCAGATGTTCCAAAGTTCCCTAAAGAGAAAATCGATGCAATCGAGGTTGAAGTGGGTCAGCCAGTCATTCTTGAATGCAATCCACCTAAAGGAATTCCACCCATGGAAATCTTCTGGATGACAACTGGTAAGTTACTAAGCATCACATTCTGCTTTTTTATACACTGTATACATTTATATATTATGGAATTTAAGTCTTTATTAAACACACAAATCTAATTTTTTAATCCATTTCCAATTCAATTAAAATCCACATCTGGCATAAAATTATGGCAGGTGAAATAAATAAAAATGTGTTGATTAGGTAGCATCTCCAAAACTACATCTAACAAATGAGCTACGGTTGCTTAAATTGTTGAAGAAGTTAACGATTCGTCCTGAAGAAAATAACAAATTGAAGCGTGTTTAAAATTTACTTGATAACATTTAGACAAGCTTGTGAAATACTGAAAGAACAGAATCTGGTCAAATCAGATCAGACTTCTTTGAAGGCCATAAATTACAAGTTCTGTAATTTGAAGGTCAAATGACACCGCATATCACCCCTAAAACATAAAAACAGTGAAGTTTGGAGGTATGTGCTTCATGGTGTGGGCTGTTCTGCATACAGCATTGACACGCTTCATATAACTGAAGAAAAGATGAATGGACAAACGTACCCAGACATTCTTAATCAGAATCTGCTGCCACATACCAGGATGAAGAAGATGAAACGGATGTGGATATTTCAGTAAGACAGTGATCCCAAACACACAGCCAAGGAAACTCTCAACTGCTTTCTTAGAAATAAAATAAAGCTGCTAGAATCATCTGACCTGAACCTTGATCTGAGAATCTATGGAAAGAACTAAAGCACAAAGATTATAGAAGGATCCTATGTATCTTTTAGGACTTATTGTAAAAGAATGGGTCAAAATCACACCTGAGCAATGTGCGTGATTTGTTTCTTTATACAGGAGGCAATTTTTATGTCAATAACATGTCTAGAAATATATTTACTTAGAACATCGCTGACCTGTTCAATACTTATTTCACCCACTGTATTGTCTCTGATTATTAATGTAGTCAAACATTGGAGCTGCAGGGTCACAGTATGAATGAAACTCAACTGAGCAAGACAGACTTCTTTTATGAGATACCCTGCTGACACATTATCTTAAGGGCTCAGCAGCTAAAGACAAACATCAACTAAAGAAAGAAATAATTTGTGTTTGCATAATTCGTCATACATTTATGAGCATGATCGAAGAACAAAGCAGTAAAACCTCATTCCATGTTCTTCAAATTCTGTTTCCTATCCAGGCCTACAGCATATAGATCAAGATGAGAGAGTGTCCGTGGGGCTGAATGGGGATCTCTACTTCTCCAACGCCGTTCAGACAGACAGCCGACGAGATTACGGCTGCTTCGCTTCCTTCCCACGCATACGCACCATCGTCCAGAAAAGTGCTATGACTCTCAGAGTCATCAGCTGTACGTATATCTTACAATTCTATTTGTAAGTGTAAAAAAGTGAATCTTATTGTTATCAGTGTATGCAGAAAAGTGTATATTCTTCATGAGGACCAGAATTCAAGGTAACAGATCATTATATTCAAGCATAACGTTATGACCAACCTCCTAATAATGTGCCTCCCGTTTAATGTGGGTCTCTATTGCATTACAAACTACTTTTTATCTGCACCAGGATTCATTTCTTAAGCAATTTGAGCATTTAAGTAACCAAACTAACCAGTCTGTTCTATCCAATTAGAAGATTAAGTCCATAACAGAAAATATGTACAGAACTTGATTTTTGACAGACTTAAAGGTGGGGTTGCCAAATAATTTTGATTTTTATATAAATACGCCACAATATCTCTGTCAATTTTAGTTACTATTTGAGGTTAGTTACTTGACCAAACAATTAACAATAAAAGCTTTATTTTTAAATGAAGAAATTTAGATTGTGTAACACCTGCTGTAGAACACTAAGAATGGCCAGACAGCTACGTCCCGCCTCTTCTAGATACAGCTGATTGGTCTGATTTTCTTTCAAAACCCTTCAAAATCTCTTCAGATCGATGCCAACATTTATTTGACAGACATTTCTATAATTCAATAACTGTTGATTATTGATTTGTTTTTTTTAAAAATATATTTCATTATTTATTTCATTTTTCCCATCTGCATGCGCTAGCTTGGCTTTTTGATAGCACTATCGACTCACACCAAGAAGTCTTGGGTTGGATGTGAGGCGGTTTGGGTACTTTGCATGTTCTCCCTGTGTGGAAGGACATTACAAAGACATGCCAACTTGTTAAATGGAGATGCAGAGTTGTCTACATGGCTGTCTATATGCTGCATATAACAGAATAAGCCAATTACATTATGATGTGAAATGTGGCATCATCACAGCATCAAACATTTTGATAAGAAGGCAAGCCGCATCACAAATCCTAGATTTTCACTTCATTTCTCATATCTGATTTCAGTAATTTGGTTTGGTTTATTACATTTATCATTTGGCTCCTTGTTTATGCATGTTCCATATTTGATTTTTGTTTTTCCATTTTAGCCAAGTTGAGGCTGTCTGGTAGCAAAAGAGGAACTGGTAAGTTTTAATGTACCGACTGTCCAAGTATAAAAAAGAACAGATGTATTTTTGACACTGATTTATTACAAAAGTTTAATGTAGTTTTGATGACTTACTCGAACAGAAAAAGGTTGACACACAATGTGCAAATCAAAGTCATTCTTCTTAACTTGTAACTTGTGTATCCTGAAGCCTCATGACTTTGTTTTTGCATCTCTGCATCTCAGCAAACGACTTGCTAAATAGGAAACCCAGTCTTCTGTCGCCCTCTGGTGACCAATCATACGAGCATCTAGTGAAAGGTGAAGAATTGATGTTGGAATGCATTGCTGAAGGCTTGTGAGTAACATTTTCTAATAATATATAAACCATACAAATATATCATTGCTCTCTGTGCTGACATTAGTTAATAGCAATAAGCAGCTAACACAGAGATAAAGAAAAATAAGAAAACCAAAGACAAACTCTCCCATATGTTATACTTCACAGATTTCTCACATCATGCAAAGCATTGATGCATTTTGCCCTGTTCTTTCATTCAACAAGACTTAATTGAAAATAAAAACAAATGTCTTTGGATCTAAGGTTGATTAATGCTTTTGTGTAGACTCAGAACAAGGCAAAGTTGTGACCTCAACAACATAAGTTTCACATGCACCATAAAGTCATTCCCTGCCACAACGACAGAGGGCGGTGTGTTTCTGAGGGTTTGGTAACATACTGTATGTGTTTTAGCTACATGCTAAAAAAAAGTTTGTTCTTGTAGATTTTAACTGATCAATATTGCATAACGATATTGATATGTTTTTAAATCTCGAAGCATAAATAAAGCATCATGAATATAAAGGTACGGCTATATACAGAGAAAAAAGTGTGCACTTTATTGTTTTGATGCTTTAGTGCTCCCTCTTGTGGTCTATGTCGGAACTCATATTGGTGTGTAGTTGGAGCAGCACATAAACTGACTTTTACTCTCGACATGTTGCGTTACATCTAAAACTAAATAAAGAATACACAAACTATTTTTTAATAAACGAGTTTATTTGTGGGCTTATTGAATTAATATTTTTTAGTCTCTAAAATGGTCAATAAGTGTCTTTTGTAGGCACTTGTGGACTTTTGTAATTGTAATTTTGTCAGTTAGACTTTTGTCTGGAATTTAAATACAGGTACATTTAAGTGTTTAACAATCTGTTATAATGCAGTACAATGCAGGAAACCTAAACTATTAAAAAAATAATAGGGGAAGACCACGAGACCCCTCTCACAAATACACAACAGTTTGTCGCTGCACTTTAGGAATGCATTTTATGCCCCACAAAAAAGAAATTGTTCTGTATAGATCTGTGCCTTAACCTATAGCAACTTTGGACTTTTTTGGGTGGGGGGTCAGGTAGGGTTGATAAGCAAGAACAAATACTTCGTGCTAACTTAGATATTCATTATTTTTTATATTTTAAATGTATTATGGCTTATGCTTGCTACATGTCCCACATTTAGTCTGTATGGAGTTGGTCACTGTAGCAGCTGAGCAGTTTTTTTAGTCAGAGATTAATTCCACAAAAGAGCAAGACTCTTGAGTGCTTCAGGCGTTCTTTTGTGCCAACTACCATCAGGCAATAACAAAACACACAGGACGTCTTCACACTGACATAAATGCTCACCACCCGTACAATAACTCAAAGATTCCTTGTTTCCCAGCACTAGTCACTACATTTAATTTGACACATATATGTATATGCATACACACAGAATATACAATTTATTATACAAGCTGTATCAAATAATGATATCAGTTGCATTTCATAGCTGAAGCAAATCGATAGCATTTTATTTTGATTCTACTTTATTTACACGATACATTGTCACTGTAAGTACATTCTATTAGAGCTCCTGTAACACTCAAATTTTAAGTGGAACAATAAAGGAATCGATTTTTTATTCCAGTGCATGTTTTATTTGAAAATATTACACGACACTTGATCCATAAACATTTTCCTCAGTCCGACACCAAAGATTGAGTGGAGCAAGACCGGAGGGAAACTACCAAAAGGAGCTGTGGTAAAAAATCATGGAAAGTTACTTACCATAAATGAAGTGAATGAGGATGATGAAGGGAAATACATGTGCAAGGCCAAAAATACTCACGGAGAAGCTGTGCATTACTTCGATGTAAGAGTGGAGGGTAAGATATGTCATGTTTCTATTTCTTAACTACATTTAAATTACTAAACTTTTTAATGAGTATTAAGCATTTTAATGTGTCTAATTGTATTTTTTATACAAGACATTTGGCACAAAAATCACAGGCAGATATACAAAGTCAAAAGCACCATTAATTTAAGCTGGGGACTGGTGCTGCGAGGTCACAACCGGCAACCCATTCTCAGACATAGCCAACTAATTGCACCATTTACAGTGCAACTAAAAACATTTGAAAGTCTTATATTTTTATTTAGTAAAGAAATTTTTATAGTAATATATGGTGTAATATAAGTGCCCGGGTAAGTGCTTGTGTTTCATTTACCCACCGTGCCAAGGGAGCAGTAAGGGGTGTTAGTGGAGCAGTTAAGAGTAAGGTGCCTTTCTCATGGGCACTTCAGTCATGACCTGACCACTCTCGGAATCGAACCGGTAACCTTCTGGTCACAACCACCAGGCCATGGCTGCCCACTTATAAAATACAATACTTTATTTACTTTGTGTTTTATTTTTCTAAATAATCGGTGTCCTTTTATTTGATCGGTAAGATCAACTAGTCAAAAGAATGATAAATCGACTGACTTGTGGTGCATTGGTAAAGACAAAACTATGTGCCGGAAATCTATCTCTGCAGACCCTATAAGAATTTGGTGTGAGTAGTTGAGTTCAATCATTTAAGTGATCTGGGGTATATGTTCAATGGTAGTGAAGAGAAGGGTAACTTTATGTTTTTGTTTTATTGTTTTAATAGAACCTCCTAAGTGGGATATCGAACCCAAGGACCAGCTGAATGTTATCGGAGCAAACGTTGTTATCAAATGTGCTGCATCTGGCAATCCGAAACCTGACGTGAAATGGATGGTGAACGGGCGTCCCCTCGGTGGTGCGCCTACATTTGTCTTTGTACTTCAAAACACAGTCACAGTTCATGCTAGCATCCTGTTGTAAGATTTCACAAGCTCAGTGTTGTTGTAGTTTCTACCTATTCTAACGCCAAGTAAAGGCCATCTTTATAAAGGGTTTTACCGGAAAAAGAAAAGGAAAAAATGTACTTTGTAATATGTGAACATTTTATTTTGGGTGTTAACACATCACTTGGTTACAATAATATAATCTCAAGTTGAGAAACCATATAAGATGTGAATAATATTTAATTCTGTACAATAATTCTGATGATTCGATGATGTAAAAATAAACTCCATAAGCTTTTGATATTTCTTGTTCCAGATGTTCTAAAGGCCAACAAAGAAATATATGATGACACAATCATGATCCACAATGCCAGTCCCACTGACAGCGCAGTCTTTCAGTGTGAAGCCACAAACACGCATGGAACTATACTAGCCAATGCTAACATTATGATCATGAGTAAGTAAATAAGTGTTTTATATAAACAATCCTGCATCAAGCATTCAATTGAAGATAGGTTGCCCTCTGGTGGTTATGTGTAGCAATGACCTGATTTGATTTGTGGCTTAGCATGATGTATTGGATGATGTTTGAATAAAATAGACAGGTCTGTATTAAAATAGTAATTTTGAAATATGATTATTGGCCCTAGACATCTACTTTGCAGTAATATATTTAATTAATATTGTTTGTGCAATGCTTGAACATGTATTTACGAACATCTGATTGCACGATACTCGGAAAATATGAAATTAAACTGTAATTACTGTAATTAAATAGCATTTTTGTTTAAAAAAGTTCACGTACTTTACATGCAATACACTGACAGGCAGACGTCCTTTCATCTGGGAAACAATTTACCTTTGCAGTTAGGTATAGGTTATAAGGAGTCGCAGTTTGTGAAAGGAATTGTGCAGTGCAAATATACAGACACAAACACATTACACTTGGAGGGTAGGCTCATAAAACCTTTAGTCATTTTGCCACTTTCTGTGAAATTGAGGTTCTTTTATATGCTAAGTTTGCTCTTCCTATTCAACAGCACAAAGCAAAACATCTGATGCATTCATCTGCACAACAGGCTCGAAGACAGAGAGGGAAAATAGCTGTAAAAATAGCTATATTACACCTCAATCTGGAACACCCACTGTAAATTACACATACAGAAGAGGGCCACAGGATATAGTCAGGTCACAGTTGTATATGCAAGTCTGTTAAATGCAAATATATAAAGAAGACGTACGTTTTCTGTAAACTGTTCTTGGTGGTATGGGACAGAAAGCTAAACAGTTAAGAGTTGTACACTCCTCATTAATGAATTCATATGCGGCAGACATGTTTAATACATCAGTTAGACATCGTGTACAGTGGTGTGAGAAAGTGTTCACACCCATCGTGAGGTCTTGTTCTTTTAGCATTTTGTCACACTTAGATGTTCCAGATCACTAAGCAAAATTAAATATTAGACAAAGATAATAGAAGTAAACAAAAATGCAGTTTATGAACAAAGTTCTTTAGTTAAGAATGAAACAAATACAGACCTACAGAACCCTGTGTGAAACAGTAAAAATAAAAATGAACTCTGGTTTATCACATTGTTGGAAACTTAAGACCTCACTGACAAAGTCAAGTAGACCAAAAGATCCTCAAACTTTATACGAGTGTGATCCAAAGAAATTAAATAACAAATTAGAATCCTGGAATATTAGATGTGGTAAATGGAACCATGAATCCTGCTGTCAACGAATAAATCACACGAGAAAATCTGTTCATGACCACAAGCTGAAAGATTCACCAACGCTATATTGCAATTGTTGCTGCTAAGTTATTAGATTTATGGGGCAATCTGTTTTTTTCCACATATGACCCTGTTTGGAATTGTTTTTTTTTTTGTTTTTTTTCTTGAATAATGACGACATTTATTCATAAACTGCGTTTGGTGTTTACTTATGTTATCTATAATATTTAAAATGGAACTTTCTCACACCATTGTATCAATGTATTTTGTTCACAATGCTTCTCATTTATTTTCTGTTATTCCAAGAATGAAGAAAACTTCTTTATTTCAACTATAAACATTTTAACCAACTAATTCAGTCCTCAAATAGTTCACACTGAGAATGTTAATGAAATAAAATCTATAAGTAATAGTTTGTTCACTGGGCATCATATCTCCTGCTTTACACTTTGAGTATGCAAAAAAAGTGCATTATTGAACAAATACTTGCACACACTTTGATATTCAGAACATCTACTGTAGTGGATGTGCAATTACACTTTATTGTAGTACTGTAAAAAAGCATGTTTCTTGGGGTCACACATACTCCCTTTTCTTCCACCCCCATAGAAGCGTGGGGGTGTGCCCAACTATTTGAAAAAGACAGGGATAAAGGCATTAATAAAAACTCTAAATAAACTCACCAGAACCAAGTCTTACTGAACAGCTTTAGACTGAATTTGGACTTTTTTTGTTGAATGTGCTTAAATCCAACAGTCCGTAGTCTTGAGGAAAACCTTCTTGGACGAGTGTCTGCTGTTATTGCTGAAACGATCAAGTTATATATAATTTTCATATGAAGCTTATGGTGTTTTTTTCATGCAACACAGTCCTCCAAGGCAAAGTGAACTAAATCTGAAATAACATATACATAGCATAGGTTGTCAAAGGTACATGATTTTAATAAGGTTTGAGGCAGCTAAACTGTTTTTTTTTCTTCCTCAGACCTGCATCCTATTATCCTGACAGAAGACAATCTTCAGTATTCTGCCGTGGTGGGGAAACGAGTCATGATGAACTGCAAGGTTTTCAGCTCACCACCCTCGGCTATCAGCTGGTGAGAAGAGTTTCTATCTGAAAAGCTTGTCACAGCCGAACAGCATTGCATTAGCACCAGTCGTCCTCATAGGCCAATGCTCCACTGCTCCAGTTTATTTGATGCCTGGAACTGGGCAGGAGGGTGAAGCAGCCACAGGATGTAAACAAGTGTGTTCATGCTTGTACAGTCTGGATGTTTTATCAGATATAGTTTAGGTCTGTGTGTCTTTTCTAATATGAAAATATATCAAATTGTCATGAAATGCAGTGTTTCATAATCATGACCTTGCTATCCAATCCATATTATATAATTAATTTATTTTTATATAAAAGTTTTTTTTGTCGCATACATAGTACAAGCGGCAGTGAAATACTTTTATAACTGCTCTGCCATGACATAATGCAAGTTTTATACCAACAGTAAATTATATTTGACAGTTAGGAATGTAAGAGTTTTAAGACCCCGTAAGCATTACTTGTATAACAATGATTTGAAGTTTGAATTTGAAAATTTGAAATAAGTTATGTCAATAGACGAGCTGACAAGTGTGACCTTCTGATGCCTAGCCCAGTATATTAACTACTAGGCCATCACTGACTAACCCATTAGTGTCAACTGTCCAATTAACATGAGGCACAAGTGATTTTTAATGAAGAGAAACTGACAATTTGTACTACTTCATCAAATCGATGCCATCGGGACGCCAAACTTCTGTTTCAACGCGAGTCAAAAATTACTCCACTTACAAAATGGCCAAAAAGATTGACACAACTTTTTAAGGTGCTTCATAGTTAATGTAAGCAAGACATGCAATGATACCCTCTACCAGCAACGTGATACGATTTACTGCACTTTTTTTTCCTTAATGAAATTGAAGAAAAGTCAAGGCAACATTCATCTTTGTTACTTTTTCTTTAAATTAAATATTGTATTGTAACTATTATAAATTATAGTATCTTAATCAATGCCATCTTATTTATGAGGTAGGTGTAAATTATGCAAAACTATTTTTAATTCAGTCCAGTTTGGCTTGGAAAACTGTCTACCATCACGGCCTTCATCTGTTTCAGTTGTTTTGACTCTGAGCTGTCTTTGTGTATTATTTAGTACAGGGTTAAAAAAAAGTCACCATGGTAATAGTAGGGTGCTTTATGTAATTCTGTGTGATGGGAGAAAACCCCTTCAGATGTATTTTGTTGTAACTAAAGCATTTTTAGTCGGATTTAAAAACATATACAAAGCTGGATTGGACAACTCTTATAGAAAAAAACAATGCACGGTGTATTTCATACAGGAGCCATTAACCACCCAGTGTTCATTATTTTCCAATATCAGAATACTCAGGAGTGCTTTATTCCATGTATTTCATGGCAGTACTGGATAAAGTGGTGGACTTACTTCTTTCTTTTTTGTTACTTCCAGTCTTTGGAAATTGTAACAAATTTAAAACTAGCATTGCCTTTGTTATGATCAATAGCAATGGAATAACTCGTTCTTTTGATGTTTTAGATTTGCTTATTGTTTTATTTTTGGCCTCAAATAAAAAACTAAAATGTATTCAATCGGAAGATTGCTGGTTCTTGTCCCCCACTCATAGTTGATCTGACTTAGTTAGTTGCTGTGGATAAAAATGAGCTTCACTAAATGCTGAATGTGTAAATATTCTATCCATCCATTAATCCATTGTCTAGTTTTACTACTGCTGAAACCAATTTAGGATCATGATGGGTTACAAACTGGGTAAATACACAAAACACCTGAACAGGTCACCAGTCTGTTGCAGGGTACAAAGATACAAACACAATAATTGTATTATTTTCAGTTAACCTGAAGACTCCAGAATAATCCACACAGAAAGCCTCAGCCTTACTCAGGATTCGAAACTGAACTTCTTGCCGTGAGGCGACCATGTAAATAATTCAAAAGAATATATCTAATAAAAAGAATAATGGTAACTTTAGGCTGTTCCGATATGTCTGGTTAAGCCATTAATGTAATCGTGTGACAGCACAAATAATTTTAATTATTCTATCATTATTATTTTTAACTAGGAGCAAGGCGGAGTTTCTCGGCAATGTAGAAGGTCAGAGGTACATCAACCACGAGAACGGTTCACTAGAGATTGTTAGTGTGGAAAAGGAGGATGAAGGTGAATACACATGCCTTACTCAAAACACAGAGGGCAAATCAGCCATCAATGCAAATCTGGGGGTCAAAGGTAAATTAATTATGTTTTTTGTTTTTGTTTTTAAATAATAAACCAGAATGTATTTCAAGAATAAAATGTAACTCGATTGTATTGGTTAATAT
>JAOUQU010117482.1:0-15526 GCA_028566735.1 Ammoglanis amapaensis
TGTGTGTGTGTGTGTGTGTGTGTGTGTGTGTGTGTGTGTGTGTGTGTGTGTGTGTGTGTGTGCGTGTGTGTGTGTACGTTTCTTGTTTTGATTGTACATTGCTGTATCTAAGTAACCCCACAGCGGAATGGAACAGCCCAGGTGGTAGGATGGGCTCTTTGGGTTTAAGATGTGAGCAACTAAGATGAAATGGGGGTGGGGGGTGATAAACAAGGCTAAACTAGTTGTTAGTCCGAGGTGTGTTTGTGAGTTTGCTTGTTAATGTGTTTGTTTTTGTCTTCCTTTACACTTACTTTTTGTGTATTTCTAAATGTTAAATGTAAAAATAAAGCATCACTTTGGCAACTAATGTTATATTGGGAGTCCAGACTTTTGTTTGCTGAAGAAAACCCGGTCTTCCCAAAAAAACTGCATTCAGGCTACAGTATTCAAAAACATAGTTCATTTTTTTTTTTTTTACAAATTAACTGAAATGTTTTTATTTGGACTCCCAGACAGGGCAATCTGGATCTTTTCTGTGGGAATTTCCTTTCTGAGTTCCGGTTCTCTTGTGTCGACCAAACAAATGCATTTAGGTTGGCACTGAATTGTCTGTTAGGTACCTAGCTATTATGATGCAAACCAGTGCATTGCACTGTCTGCCCTAAGCCTGGATAAATAAGAAGGGTTGTTTCAGAGAAGGCCTCCAGTAGGAAAAAGTGGATTTTCATTAAAACTTTGCTTTAACAATAAGTGTTTTGCAATGTGGTTTAGTAGATTTTAGTAGTAAAACCCATTACAACATTACAAAGTAATTGAAGATAAAAAGCTACAAAATGAATCAAGTCAAACTTATAGTTTAGAAGAAGAGTGCTTGAATGATGAATTATTTAAGTTATTTATGGAATTAAATATTCTAATAGCAACACGAAAAACTGCATCACTTCTACTGGATGATTTTAACTTTGCAATCTGTTTTTACTAAGTGAATTTACTCACCTTGACATGCTAAACCCAGCTGGGTTTAATCTGTCTCACATTCAAAATTTACTTAATCCATGATGGCTTTCCATAAGAGTCCAAATGATCACTGTGCATCCCGGAAGAGATTGCAGGCATCCCAGTGTGCACTGCATGGCCAAAGCCTCTGATCTCAGCTTTGTGGCTAGTAAATCAGCCTTAAGAGGTGACAGAACGACCCAATTAAAGCAATGTAATACACAGTAAAAGAGAGAGAGAGAAAGAGAGAGAGAGAGAGGGCATATGTGAACCCTGCAACAAACTGCTGACATGTTCAGGTGTTTATTGTATTTGCCCTAGTGTGTGTCCCACCATGACACAAATAAGATTGAGTCAAAGTAAATCCAGATAATGAATGGATGGAATTTTAACTCTTCGTTATTGCCATTATAAAAGTTAATTTTATGTTAAAATGATACATTGAATGTTTAAAATTACAATTCAAATATGATGTGTAGCATATAGTGTGTTTATATGCAAAGTAAAATAATAATCATTGTTCTTAGCATACAGGTAAACAATTTTAAGGCTACTGATTGGCTAACATGACTTTAATGTTATATCATCGCCTGCTGGTTTAGCGTGTGACTATGTATTTTTGCCGTTTCATGTACACATGTTTTATTTAAAAGACTGTGGAGCTTTTTCATAAACAAAAAGGCCTCACGTGCAAATCCACGGAAGACTGGGCAAATAAGAAGTCTTATTAAATGGTACTTGGTCCAACTTGATGAGATGAGAATCAAACAGCAGTAACTGAAGTCTTTAATACTTACATAAAGCAAGAACTATGTTCACTTGTTAATTAATCATTAGAAAGTCTGGTTAAAACCCCCTGTCCAAAGTTTTTTGAGTGTGTTATAACCAAATTCATAATGTGTTTTAAATGAGTTACGCTGTAAAAACATGTTTTCACACTTTTTGTTTCTTCTGTTCAACAACAGATTCAAAAGTTAAGCAGCTTTGTGATAATTTTTAAATGATTATTTTCATATCATTTTATTGCTTTGTTTACAGTGTCCTAATATTTTCTGTAAATAAGATTTGTATTTCTTTTTCACGCTTCTAAGCAAACTCAATCTGAAGGAGATGTATAAAATTCCTTATGGTACAAATGGCTGGAGGGTAAAGGAGTGTATTTTAATATCCTCTGCAGACTTGAAGTCCCCTGCTTATTTCAGAAAATAATCCCTAGATCTACTTGGACAACAGTGGACTTCATCCGCTGTATAAGATAGTTATGTACAGATACATATTCTATCTTTAAAATTATCTTTTTTTGAGTAGTTACAGCCTGGCAGCCTCCTGGAGGGCCAGAAAGTAAATGGAATCCTGGAATATAGAAACAATATGGAATTGGCACTTGTTTGTTACCCTCTGTGCATACCAATGCAAAACTGAACAGCAGTGAAATAAGGACCAGATGTGCATTATAGGCTCAGACTTCATTTGGCAGTGAACCTTGGTGGAGAGCTGGCCATGAGGTGGACAGACTTTCTGGGGTCTGTTGTCTTTTAAGCCTGCTGAGATACACATGTGCCAGGTAAAGCCTGATAAACAGAACCAGAATGTGTTTTTCTGTTTCCTTCAATATTTCCAATTTTGTTTTCATTTTATCTATTTCAAACACAGTCGGACTATTCCTTATCCATTTTAATATCCAGTGTTTGTACGAATGTGTATACTGTTTTTTCCACCAACATTAGAGCATCTCAGACAACTCTGGTTTGCTCCCTCGAGTCATTGCACTTTGACCTCTGGCTTAAGTTCTGACAAACTGACAGTGTTCATTAGCTTCATTAAAGGCAAAAATTCTCTGAAGTCCTGCTCAAACCTGGACCTGATTCTCCTTAATGTTGCCGTTCCCTCATTCTAATATACCGTAACATGTGGAAAGAGTTTGATATAGACTAGAAGAAAAAAGCTTTTAAGTAAAAACCACATCTTGTACCCCTTTGCCGGCAGTATGTCAGTGTTATACTTGTCATGAGTAAATGCATAAATGGGAATACACAGCTGCTACAAAAGTGGCATTGATCACATATTTGCTTGCATGCATTTTACACAAATAACGCAAACCAAACCCAACAAAGGGACTTAAGCTGCACCACTATAACCCTGTTTTACCAATTAATTAACAGTAAAAGTGCAAACCCTGCGGCAAACACCAATTCATGAAATTATAATGTCATTATCATTATTATTATTATTATTATTATTAATTTATTTATTTATTAAACGTTATATATATATATATATATATATATATATATATATATATAATTAGAATTTAAGATACTCATTCCCTAAGTAATTTCTATGTTGTGTCAGGTAGCGCATCTGATAATGCAGACCATGATCCACTATGGTGGAGCAGCCTCCAAATCAACTTCTAAATCAACTCTTTGTATCATATAGAAAAATATAGTTGAGTCAAATATATTCAATTGCTTATCTGAGCCTTTGGAGTGTCCTTTGTCACACACTGGTTACCAATTCACATTATTACTATAGTTTCACAAATGGTGTAAGTTGTCTTCTGTTCACTTCTCTCCCTGTCCTAACTTTTGGAATTTACAACAAATTCAAAATGTGCTACATTAATAAATTACAATTAGAGAAATGGCAATATTTCAGATACAGTCGAATACAGTCATATTAGCATAATGGTAAATAAATGCTTTACCCTGCAGGTACAACCTGTTTGGATGATGTTAACAGAAAAAGGGAAAGTTCAGAGAGAATTTCTATAGAAAACAACAAGTGTAGCTAATACGTGAGAATAAAAGTAAGTAAGACAGAACATCATGCAGTATGAGAGACTGGAGCTGAACTAACTCAGAACCCCTGCTGCAGCCGGAACATCTGCCCACTCAGTGCAACCAATCTCAGTGCCATGACAAATCAGACTGCTCGGTGATCTTTTCATAGAATCCTGGCATGGAGCTTGAACAAATGCTGTCGCTGGCTCTGTCCTTTCTTCCTGTTCCCTCTCTCCCTACGCCATCCTGGCTTCAAAGTCCCAGATCCCTGCATGGAGAAATCATCTCCCATTCCACTCGAGTAATCAGCAAAAATCATGACAAAGATGATACCTCGGCATACTAAGCTGCAAGCAACTTTCTGTAGCTCATCCATCATAACTGCCAGCATTTCCTCTGAAGAACAACATGCGATTGTATGAATTCAATAAAACATGCCACCATCAATATGTTTTCTGTCTTGTTAATTAAAACTGTGTTAAATTACAGTTTTGAGAGCATTTCAAAGTTGTGCAATGTCTATGATTGAGACCTTGAAATATTCTCCCACAAGTGGATCAGTGCATCAGATGGTCATTTGCTCAATACCTTTATGTGCTATTTAACTAGTGTTAACTGATCCTTAATGTCATTCAAGAATGTTCTCAGTCAAGTTCTGTTCTAAATAAAAGAGAGACCAAGTGATGGTACCAATGGTGACTGCACCTAGCCATTAATACTAATACTACCCATGCCTTTGGTGTGGATTGCTTTATGCTTGATTCAGCTGGGCCTTCAAAGGGGCCCAGTTCACCAGCAGTTAGCCAAAAGGAAGCATCACATTTCTTGGATTTGATTTTTCTCCACAACATGACTCTATTGTAAAATTGAAGGTCTAGTTTAGTTTACTTAAGGGCAGCAACAATTAATTTGATACTCTTAAGGCAGTCCTGTTCTCTAAGAGCATTACAACCACTAAACTACCAGTATGTTTGTGTTAAGTTAAAGGTGCTTTGATCTGTTTGATATTAGTGATTTAGTCTTTAAGTTTTTACTCACCTTCTGTCAATCAGCATGTTAATGTATCTAACATTTTAAGGCCCTCTCAGTCCATAATGGTATGTATATGTGTATATTTTAGTAAAATGTACATTTCCTTTGCATGTCGTCATCAACAAATCATTCTGTGTTTTGTTAAAACGTGCTCTGAATACAACAACCGTGTCTAGCCTTTTTATGAATGAAGTAGTATGTCTCAATATCACTGACACGGATGCATGGAATTATTCTTTTTTATAATTTTATTGGCGCATGTACGTTGGTCCAGAACTTTCCACAGAATTTAATTTCCCTTTGTGCATGCTTTCATTTTTGTATAATATTTTGCTGCATATGAGTGAAAGTTAATAATGAGCTTTCAATGCCTTTTATAGAAAATGTCAATACATGCACATACACATTTACTAGAATTGAAAGAAGGAATTATAAAATAAAAAGTGCAAAAATGTTTAAATAAATGTTTTAAAGTCTGTAAATATAAACGATAAAACCCAAACTTGGAATAAGGATTTCAAAATTTGGGTTTAGGATGTCTCTCTAAATCACTTGTAATAAATCATATTACAGGCTTAAGTCACAAACAACAGGCCAGACAGTAGCAGTTGGTTATGAGTAATGACTTGCACAGCTGTGCCATATAAAGGACATGCAGTCTGTGTTGGTAAACTTTGACTTGCATGGTCATAATCCTAAAAGTTCCTCACTTTGCTTGATATGTAATAAGTCTAAATGTGTTTATACTAAATGATTTACTGCTTAAGCTTTTACACGGTAATTTATATAATAGAGTGGGTCACTGATGAAGTTCAAAGTCAAGCAATGTACATACAAGTATAAAAAAAAAGAATCCAATTATACGATGATGTCTAAAAATGTCACTAGTAAGAAGTGGGATAAAAACAAGTAAATATGGTGGCATATAAAGAATGTAAATAGCATATATGGGGCAGCCATGATCAAGTGGTTAGAGAACCAGGCTTGTGATCAGAAGGCTGCCAGTTCAGTTCAGAGAGTCAACAAGTCATGATTGAAGTGCCTTCAAGTGCCAGCAAGGCTCACTAAACTGCTGCCCGTGGCTAGGGCTGCCCAACACACCGGGTTCGTGTGCTCACTGCGGTCTCCTAGTGTGTCTTTAGTAGTGTGTATAAAAGTGTGTTTCACAGCACAGCTTGGGTTAAATATATAGAAATAATTGCTACTTGTGTAAAAAGCACAATGGTGAAAAGAGAATTCTAAATAATATAAAAAAGAAAGTAATATATATTTTAAAACTTAGTAATCAAATTTGGTCAAGAAGGACAGTGAACCTCTTAGAACCAGCTGGAGTAGATATGCATAAGCCGTGCCTTAAAACCCATCAAATGGATTTATGTTTTGCACAGGGATATCTCGATGCCTTTGTGGCAACCCGATCTCTCAGAGCATGAGGCCCAAAACACCATGACACCATGTGAATTCCCAAAAAGAGATAAGTACACTGGTATTAGACACCGCAGTGAACCAGACTCGACTGGGAATTCTGGCGTCATGGCTTTAGAGAAATAACAGGTTTGATGGTAAAGAACCTGGATAGTGTGAGAAGGTATAACGATGATGTATAGAAAAAAAATCACTTGGAACAACCAATATAACACACATGAGGTGAAGGCGATTGCCAGGAACTGCTGAAGTACTTTTGCAGCTGTCAAGTTACACCTCAGATGTCTATATCTGACAGATGTTAACAAATATGGATGCTATGTGATCATCTGGCTGTTCAAGACAGTTTAAGAATTTAGTCTAAACTAATTATAAAGCCCCCACCAGTATGTGCATAACATATACAAATGTTAACAACTACCAAATATTTTTTTTAACATCATTGTCCAATTATAAAATAATACATACTGAAATGTTCTCTACAAAATAACAATAACTTTGAATAAAACAATTAACAGGGAAGCTGTTAAGTTTTATAAAAGACGTTTTAAAAGATACTATTAACAAATTTAATTAATATTGGAATACCTAAACAGATTTTTTGTGTGACGTTTGCATGATTTCCGCTTTCCTCACACAGTCCTAAGACATGCAGTTAGGTTAACCAGAGATACTAAATTCTCTGTGTTTGTGTCTGTACCCTGCAACAGACTGGTGGCCTGTTCAGGTGTTTAGTTCATCCACCTAGTGTGTCCCACTGTGACACTAAATAGAATTAAGTGGTGGTAAAACTAGGCAATGAATGAATGAATGTCTGAATGAATGACCATTCGCCATACAAAACAAGTTCCAACAGTCTCCCTTAACAAACAGGTGATCGATGTGACCCAAGTCTACCATTACTGCTTAATTTTACTCATTACCCAGCATGCTCAAACCATTTCCCACTGGGTGCTGTCAGCTTTCATTTACCTAATAGGTATTTCTGATATGAGGGAGTAATCAGCAGCCTTTCAACATCACATGCCCCTCCACTTTGAACCGATTTTAACCTTGCTCAAAGGCTTTAAGCAGCACATTACATTCCGCCAAAAGGACAGCTCTCTTCCTTATTTTTTATTAATGAACTACTTACATAAAACAATTATAAATGTAATGTTTATATTGCTAATAGTTGAAACACCATTTGATAGCATGGATAAAAAGCAATGTGAAAAAAGTGTTATTGTGCCCCTATTATGCTGCAAACACAGCTTAAGGTGTACAACAGTACAAGATGACAGCTTTTAAAATTGCCCACCCATTAGCTATCAACAACAGACCCAGAACTACAGACATCCCAGTAAATTATGCATACCTCAATCCTTAACATAAATGAAAATGTATGCCTTATTTATAGCAACTTACAAATTACAGTTACATTGTACAGACTGACCAATGTATGGTTAATGGCCTTGTTCAAGAGTCCAACAGGCATAAGCTTATAATTATTACTATAGTATATAAACCACTAGGATACAGCTAGTCCACAAACAGGCCACATATTTGTAATATGTGTAGCATGTGGTTTCATATCATCGTGCAGAAAAATGCATGGATGTTCCTGTACAAGTTGGAATGTTTCAGCCAGCATATGTTGCTTTATTATCTCTGTGTAGTTTTCTAGAGCAATGCTGCCATCACAAAAGTGTAATTACCTATTTTATCTTTGGTCTCTATTTATTAGTAATATAATAGAAATCTGACCACAAAACTACATCTGACCACAAAACATATTTATATTGTTTCATGGTCTAATCCAGGTGCCTCTAAGGTTTGTTAACTGCACATTAAAAGACAATTTAAAAATTCGTTGTAAAACAGTGTTAGTTGTCAGTGTTGCTGCAAAAATTCGCCAATGTGGCTGTATGTACTGTATGTGTTATTGATAAATCACAGTGCTTGATGCCGTGCAGGTATTCAGCTAGCAGCCTGGTGCTTTGTTTTATTATATCAGGCACTGAAGATTAGCAAAAAAAAACATGTAAACATGTTCAATGATTTTTCTCATTCATTTGTTAATAAACTCCTTTATTCCTTTCTAGACTTTGTGTGTGCATGTGTGTATACACATACATAATTTGTTTTACAGGCTCTAAATTGTGTTTTGGAATGCGTTACAGGCCTGAAATGCAGGAATGAAAGTTGTGTTATGGACACTTGGCTTGAGGGGAGTGAATTTGAGATAACTTCATGAGAAGACACAGGGAGTGGAAAAGGTCATAGAGAAAGATGACAGGATGCTTTACCACTGCCGATGGTGGAAGAGAAAATTGAGAAACCAGAGAGGACAGTAAAGAATGAGAGGGGGTAGGGAGGGGAGGCACAGTGGCTGATAGTTTATAGCACAGAAAAGCTTGTAGGGTGAAAAACATTATTTTAGTGGCCCCCATATTCTAATACAAGCCAGATGTGAGAAACTCGCTATCGTCCCATCTCCCCTCAGGTTTTTGCTTTTCTGTCTTTATATTATATTTTATTCATTTTCAGTTTATGCCATAAGTCAAGACATAATCATCAACAGACATTCTGGACTGAATATGTTTAGTGAATTATAGATGCACTTATTTAGAAGACCATCGTGTTAACCAGAGGTCAGTTCTCAGCTCAGTGGCTTGCTCTGTCGTCTCGTGGAGAAAAAGTCTTAGATTCACTTTCCAGGTAGTGATTTCTAGCAATACATACTATACTTATTGCATCATCATATCATCCCAGTTAAATATTCTGGGTTCAGAGTGAGGATGATTTCATACGTTACATAAGCTACATAAATAGGAGTTGATTTCCTCTTGTGTATCATGAGGCTCTATATGAAAACGAATGTAGTAATATTCCATTTAATGATGTTTGATTGTTAACAGCAAATGTAACTAATACTAATTTTATTTATAAATAATAATAACTGAATAATTACGAGACAATATTCATTCGATGTAATCTCTTGTAGGGTTTAAGATCACCTTTCTAGTCTCCTCCATATAAATTGTAGTTTTACATAGAATTACTTTCATACGCATACTTACATTACACAGAGTAGAAAAAAATAGTACGTAGTCAGCAGAGTAAGAGACAGATGGAGAACAGCTGGTTAAAACATATTCATCAGTGAAAAACATGACAGGAGTTTTTGCCAGCAAATACTGGCCTTGGACAATGTCTTTCAAAAACGAGTCTCCAGAGTCATTGTATTATATAAAATGGATCTAATGATTTTCTTTCCTCCATGCACTCTTGCATCACTTTGTGGAAATAAACACAATAATGTTACATAAAACTTTTTGGAGTGCACGCAAAATCTCTGAACAAAGGAAATATTCATATTTCACTACTAGGAAAACATAACATGATCGCCAGTCCAGTTATAATTGTAAGCATTGAAGCTCCCATGTCTCGATCTCCGCGTCTGAGTGGCTCCCGTTTCAATGAGGTGAACTGCAGAAACAAAAATTGTCCATGACTGTGTCCATGACGTTTGAATTGATGAATCATGAATCATAACTACCATGTCTGTCATGAGTTTAACCAAAGTGTAAAACTATACATTAACAAGGAGATAAACATCAACTGTGCTTTGCAGAAACTGCTGAAGCTAGAAAGGTGGTACCTGAGAATAACATGGAAACTTAATGGCAGGATAGTTTGTGTTTTCAATGTTGAGAACCCTTCTGCATCACCAGGTTCGCCAGTGTTTCTTCGATTAACCTGCATGCTTCACCTGAGTGGGGCAGCAAAAGGTGGGGCAGCCATCACCTACAAAGAGGTTCCAACTTTAGGATCTATTCAATCACAGCCAACTTTTGAGCTGGCCTCTGCTGCCAGACCAATTTCCCTGATGGCTTTTTTTCAAGGACTTTGGCTCCAGACCGGCTTGCAGGAAGTTGTTGCTGGGAAACCTCAACAACCTATTTTGATGGGAAAAGTGTTTGCGTGCCATCCACTGATGACAGCCTCATCAATCAAGTCAAGGTATTTTGCTTTTTTTCTTTTGGTGTGAGATGCCTGTCCTCTTTCTTGATATCATTGCCATGTCAAGATGAAATGAGGTCACTGCTACCTCTTGTGGGATGATAAGTTTACCAGTCAGATGCATGCTGAAAAACAGAAGGTGGATTCAAACCTTTTCATTAGGAGCCAGGGCACCTGGGTGACTAATTCTTGGAACTCCACTCATTTGGCTATTTCTGTCAGTACCTTGTCATACTTTGACCTACATTAAACCTGTCCTGGCACTTTGAGCATCCTGTCAAGATAAGTCAAGGTGTAAAAAAAAGCACCATATTGCACGCATAAAGAACTTTCCTCTCTCCTTTAATTCTAAAGGCCATGGCATGTAGTAAGATGGTCAGCTTGTCTTGTTCAGTGTTCCAGAGCTTTTTTTAGGACAGCGGTCAAACTCAATGTATCCACTGGTCCTGGGAGCAATAGCCAACCACTTTCACCCATATCTCTTTTTCTGCCAAGGCAGGGTTCAAGATGAAATATTGATCCATTTATAAAACTTCCAACATGTGTGTTTCTGCATTTTTTTCCACATGCTGATGCTGAAAGTCTCTTTCCAGCCATGGTCAATGCACTTGCAAATGAAACACAACAGCTGGTTGTATTCTGAAGCGATGAAAAACACAATAATTTATGTCATTTGTGGGTTATGTCATTTGTCAGTTCTCCTGAAAGCCATTAATGGTTACTCAAAAAAGCTTATTACTTATCCAACCCAAGTATATTACTAATAAATAACAACTATTTATTGCATTTTTGAAAGTGAATTTTTATTTTGATGATGAAGGTAATCGAGTTGATACCACTTAAAATCTTTAAGCCATTAAAAGGAACTGTTCTTTTCTGCTCGTGTTTAAATGCTAGAACCTGCAAACTGCTAATCTTTTTTTTATCTAACATGTGACATCAGTATCACTGAACTGGTGTAACTAAAGTTTTAACCACAATAATCTTCCAGCCAAATACATTTTAAGGTATTTCAAATGCCCGGTGTGTGATGACAATGACTTACTGACCAGATTTCACAAAACAAGAATAAGAGAGGATGGGAAGGAAATGGAACAAAAGTGCTGCGCTCTTTTTTTCTTTTCAGGTTATCCAGTCCTCAGGTGTGTACAAAATAAAGAGCCAAAGGTGACAAAAAAGGACAGGAGGTAAAAGGGTCATTTACCCTAAGGCTAGGTCAGAGTTCGTGCCTCTTGACCTTACTGTGAAAAATTTTAAGTAAAGGGGGCAGGTCAGAGCAAGAACATCTCCAGAGGGAAAATTCTTAAAGAGAGAAAAAAAAGCAAGATGGAAAATATTGTTTGAGAAATTTTTAAACCAAAATATTCTAAGACAAGTATATTTTTACCCTGTTGTAAAATTTATCTGCATCAGTTTTAACTCAATGTAACTCAAGGCTATTATGGTAATGATTATTTATATTTACCAAAATAAATCTTGTATTATAAACAAAATCTTGTTTAAAAATCGTAATATTGTCTAAAAAACATGACTCAATTTGTGGAGACATACAGTATGTACCATTTAACAAGTTGTTTAGCTTAAATGCTCTTTGCTGATTTTTTTATCTGACCACAATACATCCACCCTAAATGCCACGGATTCCAGTGAAGTATACTTTTTTGTCAAATAAGGTGAATATAGCAAAGGTAAGTAAATTTTTGCCAATATGATTATATCAGCTATTGTTGAGATGCAGTGCCATCTGAGGGATCAAAGATGGCAAAAGGCTTGACCTTCACAATTTGTTGACTTATTTAACAATATTTTACACTAAAGAGGCAAAACGTTGAAAAAAAACCTTTGGCTATGTTGGCTCATTAAATACTAAGCATTTCCTAAATGCTGCCTTTAACGCATTACTACAATCACCTCTTCACATCACATATTTCATCTCATTGCTAGTATTAAATTGCCCTGTCACAACTTTTTTAAATGCATTGCAGGACTGAACTGCACAAATAAAGGTATACATTATTTACAAATAAAGTGACTCAGTGACTTCTGGCTCATGCACTTATCACCATATGTAATCAAGATGTGCAATAAAATGTTGTTTCTGCTTTTCCAATGTGATCTTTTTCCACCACTAGGTGGCAGCATGGTAAATTTTCCTGGCCATTTTACTCACAAAACAGACCTAGATAAATGAAATACACACTCCTATATGTTAAAAAAGCAACAGCAACAAAATAAGTTTGTTCGAATAGTTAATATATAATCCAAATCAGGCAATATCAAAATATTTAAAGATTGATGATTGTGTAAACTAAATAAACTGTATGTCATGGAACTTTCTACTATTTTTAAACAGAAAAATTACTTGTCAGATCCAAAGCTGTAAAAGTTTGTTTACGCAAGTTCACACAACACACAACAACAACTTATTTAGATTACTGTACAATTCACACTACACAACTGGACTTAGAAGTTTTTCCAATTGTTGTGTTTTTACTACACGATTTATCTGTATTTGTGGGTAACACACAACACAAGACAAATGATACCGTCTGGTCTCCCAAACTGTTTTGTCATGAAAAAATGTTAAAGCTGCTAAAAGCTACGGATACTGTGTCTATAAATGTACGGCAACAGCACATGAGTGGTCAAAGTTGCATGGATTTTTCTGTAGTGAGTTGGATGTTTTTGCAGCCTCATTGTGTGCTTGATAGAAACTATATTATGTTTTCAGAATTTGTATCTTACATTCTTATTGACTGTAGATCTTGACTCTTACTGAATATGATAGCTTTATATGCTTAATCAAAACTCATTTCAGACTTTATTTGACTTTAGAAAATTTATTTCATGTACATAGATGGCCAATTTGGTTTCGCATCCAAAATCTATTCCTGTTCAGTTTTCCTTATCAGGGATCTGCACATCTTTGACTTGGGAGAACTTTTGTTAGAAATATTTAATGTCTAGTCAGTTTTCTTGAATTCATCCACCAAAGACGATGAGTTTGTCCTGGTTCCTCTCAAAATTTCTTACTTGTAATGTACATCAATTCACTTAACTGCTAAGTCATGCTTCAGCGCTCTCTCTCCCTCCCCGTCTCTCTATCACTCATTTAACTTTGTCTGCTACTTCAGTCCATTAGCAAAAGATCAAAACACGGAAATAGAGCAAGATAAAGAGGTAAAATGTAGGGAACAAATCTCAGAGAAAAGGGACAATATTTAGTGGTTGACTGCCTATTGAACCTCACCCAGCTGTCTAAAATGGCTCAACAAACATTTTGAGCTCTTAGGGCTTTATAATATGAAGGCAGTAAGGCTATAACATATGTATTTACATTTTGTGTTAAGGGTCCATAGACTCCTTTTAAAGAACATATGTTTAAAATATATAGGCTAATTTATAACTGGTTGTTAGTTTTTTTTTACCAGCTAAGGTAGAAAGCATAAAAAGGTGAAAAATAAAAAGGCAAAACATAAAAAAACATTAGACCAAATAAAAAAGTATAGAACATTTAATGCAACATTCACTTGATTTGTAACAAAATTGTATACTTTTTTATTCAGTCTTAGTTTATTTTTTTAATAGAAATAACAGTAGAATTGTGTAGAAAAAAATAATTTCCACCTGCAAAACATTAAATAACCTTGTGAATTAAAATGTGAAATAAGTTTTAAACAAAATAAAAATCTAAGGATATTTCAAAAATCCTTGGATGCATGTAACCTTACAGCAAGATGGTTCTCAGTGGGTTCACTTTGGGTGCTCTGATTTCGACCAAAAACAAAATGAGATAAATTGGAGATATTGTGAGATGGAGATACGTATGTGTTTGACAGAACATTGAGAACTGTTGACTTACTGGGTGTCTGTCATGGAATTGACCAAAGTATAAAACATCAATCAAATAAATAATTTGCAGCACAGATTGATGTTAAATGTTAAATGTTAAAATGTAATTTCCAGTTCACAAAGGATTAGGGGTTGAGCCAGACACTATATCAAACAATAAAATATTTTAATGTTTGGCTGTTTTAATGTTTGTTTGGAGCATGTGTGTCAGAAACAGTTTCCTAGGTCTAATTGGAACCGGGTGGGACCGAGAGAATGGCCTAGGTACTTCGGGAACCGGATGGGACGGGAGGTGATGTACTTCTGGAATGGGCCGGGAACGGGGACGACCCCTAGACCTACCAGGGACGGGAAGGTCTACCTCTCTGGGAAGAGGAACGGGGAGGGGGGGTGTCTACCTCGGGTCTGGGCGCCAGGCATTTAGGGTGCGTCAGGTGGAATTGGTCAAGTAACGCTTTGTCCAGAATGTCAGTCCTCTTAGTCCAAAAACGTTCCTCCGGTCCGTACCCCTCCCAGTCGACTAGATACTCCAGTCCTGAGTCCGTCCTACGGGAGTCAAGGATGCGGTCGATGGTATACAGCGGGCGGTCGTGAGAAAGTTCTTGGGACAGTTGTTAATGGGGTTGCGAGTCAAGGGGACCAGGATTAAAAGGTCTGGTATACCCCGATCTGTTATTTAGGGCCCTCACTCCTTCTGCGATCCGCTAAGCGCTTCGTCTGGGCATTGCTTTCCGTGATTTGACGGTGTACAGTCTCCCAGACGTCTTCGCTCCTGCGGAACCACTCGTCGACAGCGGGGGCGTTAGAAGGGGTGATGTCCCAGGGGGCAAACGGAGGTTGGAACCCCAGCATGCACTGAAACGGAGAGATCTTGGTACTGGAGTTCCTCAGGGAGTTCTGGGCTATCTCCGCCCATGGGAGAGAAGTCACCCAATCGTTTTGGTTCCGTTGGCAGTATGCCCGGAGGAACTTACCCAGGTCCTGGTTTGCCCGCTCGCACTGCCCGTTACTCTCTGGGTGGTATCCAGACGTTAGGCTTATGGAGGACCGCAACTTCTTAATGAAGGCCTCCCAGACGGCCGACGTAAATTGAGGGCCCCGATCAGAGACAATGTCTTCTGGAAGGCCGTAGTGTCAAAAAACCTCATGGAATAGTGCTTCTGCCGTCTGGAAGGCTGAGAGCAGTGTGGGCAAAGCGATGAATTTCACCCCCTTGGAGAATCGGTCCACTATGGTGAGAATGACGGTGTTACCCTCAGACACCGGGAGATCCGTTACGAAGTCTATCGCTAAGCGGCTCCAAGGGCGATGTGGGACAGGTAGCGGCTTCAGTTTGCCTGTGGGTAGTTGCCGTGGCGCCTTAGATGCTGCGCTGGTGGCGCAAGAGGCGATGTCACGACTGATCTCCGTTCGCATGGATGGCCACCAATACTTTTGAAAAAGTTTGTCGA